>KB664266.1:6068343-6289636 GCA_000349025.1 Anopheles minimus | reverse complement strand
TTTTCGGAACTTCTATCACTTTTTTAAGACAACACGATACTTTTTTTAAGCGGTGCTAAAAAACCGTACCGTTTTATATGCTCTTTCGTCTAGTTCTCCCTGTCAAATCAATTTTTTCGTTAAGCCGTATCTGACGTTTGTCGGACATGTCGACAATGACAACGTTATTGTTGACACAGATATAAAGAAATTTAAAAAATGAGAGGAGTTGGTTGACTTACATTTTTAATTGTTTTTTTTCTATTTTAGTTTCTAGTAACAATTTTTTTTAATTAGTCCACATATTCAAAAAAAATCGTTTAGAACTTATTAACTCGTTCGACCACGAAAATCATGAGTTCAATCAAATTAGCTTTTTTAGTTAGAGAGTTAGCTTTTTTTTCTTCGTTCAGTTCCAAATATAAAAATAACTACCCAAGCTCCTAAGCTCATGTTCAATATCCTGAATAGAAGGAAGAAAAAACGTTCGTTCCATCACACTTCATGGTTACCATGTTGTCCCTTGCTGCTAATGCACTTCCGATGTATTTCCTCCCGAGGTGAGCAAATATTTTCCCGCACGTAAAAAGCATCGTCAACAAGCGGTCTTAGCATAACCCCGGGGGTCTCTCATATCTCTTCTGCCCGATTGCACTGAGGGCTAACATTAGAAGGGCAAAACCCCGGCAACAAGGCAAGATTGAAGACCACAAATGGGATGGCTCCGGCGTACTGTGTATCATGTTGCAGATGATATACGATATACGCCACGCGCGCTTGCATACCTTAGCATGCAGCCGGGCCGAACGTTATTCCGCTAGGATTCCATCAACTTCCAGCCGGCTATCTATCTTCGGGCATGCACGGCAACATGATCCTAGCGACCGTCACCATCATGATCCACCGGACGTTTTCGGCGTCGGTGTGGTTTCGGTCGGTATGGCAGGTTGAGCTGCATAAATCCATCACAAAAACAGATTAACTTATGACGGTGTCCGTCTTCTCCGGGCAGGGCGTCAGAAGCTGTCCCCCTGGAGTCAGTGGCAGGCATGGTAAAGCTTCGCACCAACACACGCACACCGCTCATGGATGTAGATGAAGATAAAAATGGACTTTCGTTTCTTTCGACCGGCGGTTAGGATGGCATGTCCCGCAAGAACACTGCCCTTCTGTTGACCACACTCAGGGTGGGAGGTTTAGTTTCCTTTTTTACGGTCATCAGCACCAGAAGCACTGCCTGTGTGTGTACGGTTACGACTGGTCGACGGGACAAGGTTGAGATATTATTTCAAAAATGTACCACCCGAAAATCTCGTCACATTGTGGTCCGTATGATAGACCATCAGTTCCAACCCATGATGAAAAACCATCAACGACCGTTGATGGTGATGATGGTATTTCCGGTCAACCTTCTCGAACAGTTGTATATTCATTGCACATGCTTGAAATGTTTTAGATTATGAGAAATTTGTTACAAATATTAATATTAATATTAATTAGCGCTTTTTAGGCCATTCTTCAATGATTTTATTACTTTTAAAGGAAAAAAGGTAATAAAGCTCAAATTTTAAATTAAATTTCATTCTTTTCGTCACGGTGCAAACTTTTTCGATAGCATTTAAAAATCCACTTTTGTGTCACTTTCACTTTTGCAAAAAGACCATGCTGGTTGGGCCAAGATAAAAGTGGCTAACTGCTGTGTTTAAATATTTCAAGGTTTCCACTACCTCCCAGTCGTCTTTTCAATGACCTTACTCACCACTGATAATAAAACCTTCAACGTGCCCGGCCTACAAGGAAGGTGTAGGCTAATGTCAAGCGAACTGTTTCTTGTCCGAAACCTTAAGTCCATAATCGACCGAAGCCGTTAGCCAGCAAGAATTCTTGAGGGTTGAGTTTTGACTCTTTTCAACTCAGCCGCAAGCCCAAAAGTCACCAAAAATACGATGCGCTCCACCGTGATGGTGAGAGTGTTGTAGCACACAAACTTCCCGAAAAAAGGACCTAAGAACTCGATTAAACATTTACAGGTGCCCGTTAAGGAAGACTTTGGCTGACGGGTAAGCAACGATGCTAGTAGTGTGTGTGTGTGTGTGTGTGTGTGTGTGTGTGTGCGTGTGTTCTGGTGAATGTCATCAAAAATTCAACAATCACTAATTAGCTTTGTTGCGGAAAGTGGCAAACGTGCAGCGAGCGCCCGGATTCATGGCCAAATGAGCACCGGCACAAGCGGAACGATCGTTTTCCAGAATGTGATGGTTCTCGTGATGGAATCATTTGTGATTGGATTATAGCAACCATTTAGTTCTACGTGCCAGATTGATTTTGGTGTAAAATTTTACACCTTACAAAAAGAGTGTTGTTTTTAAATAGATTTTGGGAAGGACCCAGAAATTGTTATTTTTTCCGAATATTTCTTAAAGCACCATGCGCCTCCATTACTTTAGTACAACGACCAGGCGCCTCCATCGTTCGAGTCGTGTGGCTTGGCGCCTCCATTCTTGTCTTTTCATGTTAACTTTTCATTATTTACCATGCCACACTAATTGCTGTTTCGCCCCGACAGCCTCTACGAACGCTTCTAGAAGTCAATAGAATCCTGCTCGCAGTTTCATCCCGAAACAACCGCCACGGAGAGCCCCACGGGATGATGTCGACAACGAAATGAAGCTTCTATTAGTGGTTGTGCCAAGTTGAACAGCAGCTGATAATGACTACCAGTGAAGGTTGAACAAAATGATAGCAAACAACAATGGCAAAAGGAAAAAAAAAACAAACAAAACCATCCTCGGGAATATGCGGTTTGCGGTTGCAAATTTTCCACTTTTCCATTAAAACGTAACCCACACTTTCCATATCTTGAAAGAGCGTGAAGAAGCGTGCTCAGGGAGAAAAAAAAATGAAAGAAACCAGGCATCACAATACGATTCGAGGGCGAAGAAAACTAAGAACCAGATGCGAAGTGAAAACAAATGAGAGATTGGCAAAATCATTGTTAGAAACGCTGCAGCAAGGGTGGCAACAGCAGCAGCCAACCAGTAATGAATTGCACCATGATGGAAATGGTGGCGGTGGTGTGATGTGTTGCGCGTTGATTGTGGCATCGCGAAACACTAATACCAATGCTGATGACGGTGAAATTGCTAGTCTTTACGATGGGAAAGTGAAATCATAAAAAAGCGATACAAAAGGGGGAGGCAAATTTCGCCACTTTTATTTCTTTTCCTCGCATCAAAACAAGGTGCCGAAAGCGAGATGGCGAACGGTTACCGAGCTTGGCAGGTTGGACGTGGTTTTACGACCACTGTAATACAATCAAACACGCACGCACACACTCACGGATACAAGCTCACACCTGCTGCTACCGGCCGGGTGGTGAAGGTTTCTTTGGTGTAGGAAAATATAAATTGGAAATGATGCGTGACAGCAGCGAACGAAACGGAAAGCTTCCGGTGTTGAAATATTCTATTTTTTTTCCTCTGGCGCTTTCACGACCTTTTCCTCAAGCTGTCTCTTTACTTCTACGTTATTTGTTTCCCTCGTGCTGTTGGGCAGTGGAGGTTTTTTCTTTCTCTCTCTCGCTCCCTCTATCGCCATGTTCGATGCCCACTCGACCGAGATCGGCGATTGAAATCGTACGCTTTCGGGCGCTGGGATGGTTTGAATTCTTCGCCAACGCCATCGCAGTACGTGACGGCATCCACTTTACGGGATTGTGATAACGGAATGAAAAAGTCAATCAATTCGGAATCGTTGTGCTGGGCGGCAGAGCAACAACCAAATCCGTCCTTCAACCGTGGAGTGTGTTTGAATCGGAAACAGAAGCGCATAAAGTCAATGATGGGCTCTAGAGCTTCAACCAGCTTTTATGATGTTGCAGGGGTCAGACAGATTCGATTGAATTTTTTTTTGGAACGTAGCCATCTCGTCCAGCGAAATCCGGTGCCGATCATCTCAGGCAGCACACCGTGTGTTAAGGGACCTGCGTTGCCAGTATTCAAACACACCCAACAGTCAAGAAATGGGATTTTACGCATTGGAAGTTTTCCGCCCACCACACCAAAATGGTGAAGCAAAATATGGGCTTTACGTTGTATTGAGTCATTCAAGCCACCATTCTACCAACGAATAGTTGGTTCTTCGTATCGAATCGTGCATGATTGATTCGTGCTCTGCTGTTGAGAATGGTACGGGTACTCAGATTTGACAGCTCAATCTGCTACCAGCTGGTTTTGCAAAAAAAAGAGAAAGAAAACCCATTGAATATGCTTCACTTTATGACTGGTATTCATTTAAAGAAAAGCCATTTCGAATGCTTTGTCCACTATGAGTTGATTATTTCACAACAACAAAAAATTACATAGCGGGAGGTTTCAAGACGCCATAGGAGAACGGAGCTGGATGGAGTTGTTGAGAGAATGGATAAAAGATTAGCTACTGGAAGATGTCCTATGAACGTCACAAACAATCACTTGATCTTACTCGAACTTTCCTCTCTACATTCCTTGCTCTTTCTCGCTCTCCCACTCACACGATAGCTACTCTACTGGTCAGGAGAAGGGACCGTAGCTGGTCGGCGAAACAGTCACTCTCTGCGTAATAATGGAGTTTCCTTCTGGGAAAACAATTTCACAAAACCCTTTTCGGCAACGAGTGAAATCGAAACTGAACACCGGGTTAACAGTTTCGGGCAGGGCCAGATGACAGCAGGTTCTGACATAGGGTTTTGTTTCAAAGAAAATTTTCTACACCTTTTCACGGTGGGCGGTACTGCCGAACAGTCGGTATTTGCCGCTGTTGTGTAAATGTGTAATCGAGAAGTGTTCGGGTGGAATGGAAGGAAGGTAAGAAACAAAAAACACTGTCTGTACCTGTTCCCGGAAAACGTGGGAAAAAGTTTGCGCGAGACATTTAAACCGGTACGTGCTCATTGGTTGTAACGTTTGTTGAAGTATGATGTAGAGTAACAGGAGGAATAATGGAGGCAGTTGATAAGTCTTTACGTGAGCAAGGTGTATTTAGGAAGGAAAGTGTAACGAATAATCTACTCCTTCAACTTCAAACTTTAGCAAACTTCAAAGCAAAGCTATTTGGAGGCTATTATCATTTTTTATCAATGTTTGATCAACTTGTTCCGAAATGAAAATGAGAAGCCTTGAAGAAGAATTTTTTGTGTATTTGAGAGGCTCTTCCTATAGAATTTAGAACATAAAACAAGATCCTCTGGCAATAACACGGAAGATACTGAGCCTCAACAACGTATAAGTGATAAATTCGATAATTCTGAAAGGCTCCATTATTATTTCTGGGAGTAATGAACGTTTCAGGCCTCGTCAAACTCTTGAGGTTCTTGAATTTCAGTAGAGAACAAAGCGCCGTCTGATATTACATACGACTTATCCTTTCTGATTCTTAGGAAAGACGTTAGAATATACTAGGTCATGTATGCCTGCTCTCATGAGACAATTTAGCGCTCTAATATCTGGGCCATCAGGCCGCCATGTTTGGTTCATTAAGACATTCATGATTCGTTGAAAATTCTTTAAAAAACGAAGATTTTCCGAGTAGCCATGTTCCAAAAGGAGATCTTTATAAATGTCAATACTGTAAAATAGTCTTTGAACATGTTTAATATAATAGAAAAAAATATTAAATTACTCAGCATTCCGAAGCTAGTTTTATTGAAAGTTGATATAAAACTTTGCTAAAAAACATATATTATTTCATTTCAAAAACAATATTAACCATTTCATCAAATCGAGAAACAATGCGCACAGCACTTTTTGGCGTATTAACACACTCAGTGTCACAAAAAAAAACACGGTTTGAATATTTTTAACCCTCACAATCAGTAAGGTTCGCACGTTAACCAAAAACAGCGAGGTAACCCAAAGCAATTCAAATGAATAAAACAAAAATCTCTGCCATAAGCAATCAGCGTAATGGATGTTAAACTTTTCCATCGCACGTCCCTTTTTTCCCCATTCCAGACACAATTCCTGGATACCGATCCCGTACATTCGCCCCTTTTTCCCGCCGAAAGTTGCACGAATAGTTCATCCAAGTAATTTGATATTCTGACCAGCTTTAATCGACAACTGGGAGCGGTTTTTTTTCTTTGTTGGGGTTGTGAACATTTTTTTAATTCTTGTTCGTCACTTGTTTCCCTTACCACAAACATAAAACATTTTCCTAAAACCAGGCACGTATTGGCACAGTTGCAACGTAGTAAGACAGTGAGGGTGAATGTTTGTTTGCCTGTATGCGTGTGTGTGTGTGTGTGTCTGTTTTTGTGTAATGGTTTGGAACATGTTTTCAAAGCACAGTTTTCAACACCCAACCCACCCATCTCGAACCACTTTGATCGAACATTTATCCATCCCGGTGATGGTACGTATAGTGTGCGGGATTTGCCTGTTGGGCGAAAAGTGTAAAGTTTTCCCAATTATAACGCCCGACAGTGTAGAAAACACCGGCTAGGCTGGTACGGTGCCAAAAACCGCAAAAAGCTCAGTGAAATTTTGCCACCTCGTCCTCCCACATCCCCCATTTTACCTTCACTTTGTTTTCCAATGTAAAAAAAAACTGCCTACTGCTGGGTGAGTGGAATAAAAAATCCAACCCCGGAATAAAATAAAACGCAACCTCCCGCAAATGGTTTGGGACTGGGGGGAAAAGTTTAACCCAGCCCAACCGGTCAGTTGTGGCGCGGATCGTCGAATCGGCAACATTGGCTGCGGTTTTGCTTTTAACTGTCAACAACCCCCTGCGGGTGCTAAGGGTTTAGTTGGGTTTTTCTGTTTGTGTGTGTGTGTGGTTCTGACACAATACCCCTCCCCCCCGCCCCCTCAACAGAACAGAGCGGACACATTGAGTGGGTACTCTCGGCACTTTGAAGCCTTGTGGATGCTAATTTAGCCACTCGACCCTAACGGTGGCGTCCCAACGATAGGGTATTGAAAATGGGAATTGGGGTTTTTTTTTTCGCCTCAGCCACGTTCAAGAAGGACTCCCCCTAGAGGTCAGTTTCAGCTCAGTTTCACTTACCTTTCGATGTGGTTTTCCAGCGCTATTGCAATGCGATACTGGCCGCTGTAAGGTTCTGTCACTTTCTCTCGATCACTTCACTGTTACTTTTTTTTCTCGTGCTCCTGTTTTGTGGTTGTTTTTTTTCGTTTTCACCGGACAGGTTTAACCCTTTTTGTCAATTGCCCGGTCACAGCTGAAACCGCGAGAAAAGGCAAAATGTAAAGAACGAAACAAAACAAAAAATCCCCATGAAAGAAACAAACAAGTAAGTTGGTGTGCGGGTGGTTTGAAAAATGATCCCTTCGGGGAGGTTTATCCTTTTCAACGCGCGAGGTAATGCCTTATTTTTATGATCCTTTCGGGTGCCTCACCAATCGCACTCCCACTTAAGCAAACACACACACACAGACATACACATATACACCGGCACACCGCTTTCCCGAGACCCACATTTTGGAAAGCTCCATTTTTATGGCGTCAAAAACACACGCACAAAACACGGCGACAGCCACCTTTGCGGTACACACACACACACACACACACACCCGTACCGGGTTGGAAGGATGGAACGGTTTCTAAAACTGCTTTTTAATCCATTTTCAACCGGCACCACCGGCGTTCAATGGTGTCGATCGTCGACGAGTGGGGGCCTAGCTGAGGCTGGTGTAGGCCGCCTTCTTAATCCTTCTTTATTGAGCGATAAATCCTTTCGCTCGTCACACCGATCACAGGCCGGTGTGTGAGTACACACACACACACTCTCTCTGACATACAGGACTATGGGAATTCTGTTTGAACGCCATCCGATAGAAACAATGAGCAGGATGGGCAGCTTATCCTCGTCGCTTTGAACTTCGTTTTTGTTTGGTTCGGTGTGTTGTTTTTTATTGCTTCTCATCAACCAGTATTATACCCCCTTAATCACTTGTCACTCTTCTCTCCGCGGGGCTCAAAGTTGATCACGCACAACCTCAACCATTTTAATAACAGTGAGTTACCTCAAGGTAGCACTAAATTTATATCAGCACATCACTAAACACACTTACGCATACTCGCTCCCGAGGTAGACGGTCTGAATCAACATCATCCATCAAATGTATCTTTTTTTACAACCGAGCTACACTTACTACTTCGAACAAAAAAAAATAAATGGCCCCCACATTGTAGAGATGATATGCCTGCGGAGCGTGTGCCAATCATCGCCATGCTTCAAACACATCCGACGCACTTCCCACCGGAAGCAAATTATTTCACACAGCGTGTCGTAGGTATGAAGCGTTGCTAGACGATACACAAATATTTCGAAAGGCAACAGGGGAGAAAAAAATATACGACCATGTCCTGCGTGATTATGGGCTGGTGAGATGGGTTCGAATTATCATGCTGGGCTAATGTGACGTGTGGGGTGCGTTTGTAAGTGTATGCGTATGGAAAACGGAAGAAGGATGAAAATTGAATTATCATGTGGAAAAGCGGGAGCATAAGTCTGGAACAACCTGGACCTGGTGGTAGTAAACAACTTGCATTTGAATGGGTTGAACACTCCAACAGCGTTAGAACAACTTTTCTCCCACTGTGTGCTCGTTACAGCCTTTTAGAACGCAAAGCAAAGGATGTTCGGAAAGGGATTTTGTTTTTAAAGCATTTCGGCATAAAACCCCTTCAAAACATCTCAAAGAGGCAATGGAGGAAATACGAAATAGGGTGATTTATTAGCAACAGTCCCATTATCGCTCCGGGCTTTTCATGTTCATTCAGGCAGAAAGCATCCTTGATGGAAATCTCTTGGCAAAGACATCCTCCACCCACATCCCGAACGCTTGGATTACGTGGTTCCTTGATATTTTCGGGAGTTTTCCCTGTGCAAGATCGAAATACAACGCCCAGTCGATTGATTTTGCCGAAATAAGAAAAAAAAAACATCTCATCCAGCCGGAATGTGCGAGATGCTAACAACGAACGATACACACATATAAACACGCACACACACACACACAGATACAAATGCACAACGATGCCAGATGCCTTTTCCGGTACGTTTTTCTATATCTTTTTTTTTCGCCTCCTTACTGAGTCACGTTTTCACTTTCCAACTTTCCACTTGAATGGGCATTCTTTTTTTTTTCTGTGCTCTCACTGCTATTTTCTTCCTTTCCTTTTACTGCTCCTTTTCTTGGTTTCGCAATCGGTAGCCATCGAGGCGCCGTTTCGCTATTTCACACCAAACAAACCACGCACAAACACACACGTACTCTGCTGCTGATACTGGGGTGGAAAGCAAACAACACCGCACGAACTACCGAAGTGAGATGAAATGTTTTTGGTGGTTGAATTATTCTCACTTTCTTCACGAACTTCAAACCATCGAACGTACACTAGTAAACCCCTATTGTTTGGGGGAGGATGTTTAATCGCTTTTCCCAAATTATTCGGATCCCTTTACCGATAATTCCTGGTGTGTGCCTGAGTTGTGCGGGATGCTGTGTGAAAGACGGCAACACTCACCTCGTTCACTACTCACTACTGCTCACTACTTCAATTCACACACAAAACATTATTCGTTTATTAGAACTGTTGTTTTTTGAAGAAAGGTAACACACTCCACTTCCAAACTCTTTCGATAATCCTTCATGCCTTGCCCATTTTTCGCAATCCTTTGCCACTATTGTAATTTAACGTGAAAACTCCCGCAGTGAGATAGGGTTGCGTTTGACGTTCTTTCGCTCAGTGCAGGTGAACTTTGTTGTTTTTTCTTCCTTTTCTCCTATTCGCTTCTGGGGTGCCAGTCTCATGCCGTCACCGTCAAGGATGACGCGCCGGAACCGGTCGCGGATTTTCGACGCGTACACACCTACAAAAACCCGACGCAGACCGTACCGTCTATCGGACCGAATGAATCTGCAAGAACTGGTGCCCAACCGGGGGACGACGCTTTGCGATGCTGCACAGCAGCACCCGAAGCACCCGAGCACGAAATGAGAGAGAACATCGGGGTAACATTCGCAGCTGCGGGAGCGTTATTTTCCCATCTCTCTCTCTCTCGCTCTCTCTCCAGAGACTCTTCTCATCGGTGTTGCTGTGATGGAAATTCGGGTGCGTTTAGAAGCGCATGCGTATGTTTTGGGAAGTACAGTAGCGCCAATGTGCACCGCGGTGGGAAACTCACGTACTAACACAGATGTTTCTGGCGATGCTGGTGCACTGTTTTTGTGACGAATGCTGGTGATGATTGGATTGGTTTGAGAAGGTCGGTGCAGTCGACTGGAAACGGGCGGATAGAATTGAGAGAAATAAAAAGAAAAAAACAAAAGGGAGAGAGTTTATGCGTGTGGAAAAGTTAGGAAAGGGTGGGTAACGAATGGAAAGGGTAAGGTTATCCAGAATGGCCGAAAAAAAAGTGGAAATCCTTTTGAAGGCTTTAATGTGTACGAATTTGACGTACTTTAAATCTTCGTGTTTGTGTGTTCACTTATATTTTTTGGAAATTCTTTTGTAAATATTTTATTTGCTGATTATTGTTAAACAATCATCGCTGTTTAAGGTATTTGTTGACGTGAAGATCATGAATATCATATTTGATTTTTGGAAAAAAACATTAAAATTATTTTATATTTGTTCCCTATTATTTAATATAAAATCAAAAATGATCTAAATTTATACAGACAATTTCTATTTGTAGAAAGAAAACGATGTATAAAAGTGTAAAACAAACGTGCAATACGAAAATTCATTTCACAAAAATTAACATTTAACCAATTTGGCTATTATGGGAAGCTTTAACACATTTTGCCCGTTTGTTACATAACAAAGTTTTTAGTAAAGTTATCCAAACCATGTAAATTATTTGCAGAAACCCCTTGTAATGCAGTTTAGTAATCATTTACCACTTTGCCTCATCCACCTACATACATGTGCCTTCCTAATGTGTTCGCACGCAGTCTCTGTCAGGGTCATTTTCGTCCTGCAGCTCTTCACGGCTGGTTGGCAACCGACCGGATAATAACAACGGTTTAACCGACCATCGGATCACAACTACCGTATCCTTTTATCCCATCCTTCAGGCGAGAAGAGGTTAAAAACAGGAACAAGAAAAAAAAACCCACCAAGGGGTAACTGGTCGGCTAGAAAAAGGCACTGAAATTTCGTCGCCAAGAATGCTGTTTCCCTGTGGAGGAAGGTGGTGTGTGTTGGTGAAGGTAGTTCTGCAGTGGAAGTGGAAGTAAAAGTCCAAGAATAGTAAATGAGTCGTACCGTGATCGTTACACAATGGATGGACTTTGACTTATGCTTTTTACGAGCGCTTTTTCTCCTCCCAGCGCTCTCGTTTGTGGGTTTGGCTTTTTCAGCTGGTGATTCTATTCATTCAATTCCAGATTTTACACAGAAACACACACACAGCTTAATGTGAGCGTTCAAGCAAAGTGGGATGACTATTTTTCATCCCTTTTGATTCTTCTGCGCCCGACCCATTCAGTCTGGACCGTGGGGCCACTGCAGACGGTACGACGATGTTCACCCCCTACTGGAGATTTAAGGATAAAATATCAAAAAGGGAAAGAAGAAAACCCCGCTTTTCCCATATTACGCAGGGGAAGAAAAAAAGTCGGAAAATGGGGGACAAATTTTTCACCAGCGTAAAAAGAAAAAAAAGAAAAAAAGACATCGAAAGCAAAAGTGAACAATACGAAAGGATCGCAGGCGGGCGTCACCATATCCAGAGCGTAAAATGGTCCACCGGTCAACCGAGCGCATGAATTGAAACAGTAACTAATAGATGCATAAGGGATAGCATGGCGTCCCCTGCAAGGGTGGGCGAAACGCGTTAGCATAAAACATTGTTCCGGATTCAAAAGCCAAAAGATATGTCCCGATGTACACACGACTTATGACTGGAGCTTTAACGGATGAGTGTCCTTCTATAAAAAAAAAACGTGAGTTAGCGCTGGACATAGGACGAAGCGCATCCTTGAAATGAATTCAAGTGAATGAAACCCGGTGTGTCGGTTTGTCGATGAGGAATCTGGCAAATCTGACTGCAAGTGGCAAGAGGGAGGGTTTATCTTTACAAGTGCAGTGAAAATATTACCCTCCCCGTCCTTCCTTCCCCCCTCCATCCATCAGACCCCGTAAAAATGATTGCTCAAGCGACTGATGAACGGCAAAAGTTATTACCTCCATAAACATTGATCGGACATCGTAAAATTGTTCACGGTGGGGTGTTAAAGCTTCAAGTGTAATGTGTTTGTGTGTGTGTTTTTTTCTTCTTTCGGATAGGACAATGAGAAAAAATCCATAAAACCGGCACCAAAGTGCATCGACGCACGAAAACAGGCTGCAATTCTTTGACAATGCATTCATGAGGGTAAAACCTGCTGAACTGAGTGAAGGGGGACATTTTTGCTTTTAAGATAAATATTGCAAGAGCTTTTGGATTTATGATAGAATCGCCATCAGCAAAAGAAGGAGTTCAGAGGGAGAGCACTTGCCCTGAAAAGTGATTTTCCACATGAATTTCTTAAAGGTTTCAAAGTATCGCTTTAGCGACACGTTCCACTTTGAAAATGGAAAGTGGTCCGTAAGCTCCACGGATAAGCTCGTTTGAGGGATGGGTTTTCCCAATTTGCTCAGCCATCTTTCTTTTCATTCCTTTGGGTGTATGTGTGTGGCTGTTGCATCATGGTTTATTTTCAGTAGCTCTCAAACAATAAAGGTAGAAACTCCACCATGTCCTTTGTTTTTATCTCAACACCTTAATGTGGTGTTGAGGAGGTATGGAGGAGTTGTTTTTTTTTCCCCACATCCGATAAATATTTTTGCGACCGGAGAGGAGAAGGAAAGCAATTTCAACGTACATCATTTGACAGATATCCAATTACGATGCCCATTGAAGCATCAAATAGAGTCGTCTTGTCGATAGGAATGAATCCAAAAAATCTCTCGCACACGCGGTGCTGAATGTTAGTGTAAAAAGTGTCTCCCCGGAATGGAGTGAGTCCCCGAAAAGCAACGTACTGCTGTCACCTAGACAGCAAATGTCACCAAACCTTTTTCTTCGATCGGTTAGAGAGTTTTGCGTCGGTTCTAAGTAATCAGCAAAACGAAACAAGTGAGGAACCTGCTGAATGTCAGCGTTGGCTAAAGGTTGTTCGGTTTATGAGTGTCAAATTACACTCCAGAGCGGTAACAACAACATTGGTAAGGTTATCGAGGGAAGATGAAAATATGTGTGATCCTATTCAATAGATTGGAGTAAATGATTTATCGTCTACTCTCTTGCTCATTCTCTCGCTCTCTGTCGTAGAAGAGCAGTAGCGTTTAGCTGGAAGCCGAATCAGCTAATACACCAGGACCGGGTTTTGTGTCGGCTAATGAACGCCTTTGGCAACCAGTAAGCCAGCAGGGCAAAGCGTAGCAAGGGTAGCAAAAGGGAAAGGTTCGTCTATCAGCCACAATAGTGCTTCATCATCTTACTCGGCATGCACTGGCGTACGGCTCTAATGCTCACATAATCTTGACGATACTATTTTCAACACTTCTTCAAAACCCTACACACCATGAGTGTGGTAAAGTCTAGCGAAGAGGACTATCGTGGAGTGGTATTACAAACCTCGACAAGAACTCGCAAGAACTGCCTGCCAGATATGGCGGTGGAAGCAAGTGGAAAATATGTTGCGTTTGAGATTGTGTATGCGCTTTCTGGGACAGGGACGGGTTTTGCGCACGAGGGTTGTAAAATTGTATAATCTCATCTAATTGCTTCTTGCAACGGGCGGCGTATACAGAATTGCCTACAGTAGGGGCATTAAATATATGACACTTTACTTTTCCTTTTTTATTCAAACTTCCTTTTGTGTGTCATATTTTGTTTTATTGATGATGTGATGTGGCTCGTATTGCATACTTCCAGGCGTGCTTCGAGACAGAGCGTCACAACAGTCTGCACGATACGAGCAGTAATGCTTTTTATTGCTGTTTTACAACTTGCATCACGTCTGTGTTGTTGTGGTCGATACGGCCAGATGCCTGTCGCACACTGGAACACGGAACATCAGTAAAACTCCGACCAATCTTCATCCATTAAAACCATCCAATGGGTGTAATCATATCTGGTGAGTGTGTCGATCGTTTCTGGGAGCCCTAACTTGTCTTGACAATTCAAGAAGTTTGCCCATGCTCTGATGCGAGAAGAAAACTTCAATGCCTTTCATAATGACAAGCATATTGAGGAATAGGACTACGGTTACATCGCGAAGTGGCTGAATAAGTACTGCTGAAGGCGTATATGACGCTTACGATGACAACGCAGTCGGTACCTACGCCTGTTAAAAAGCGCATAGGAAAGCGGGAAAAGAAGCTAACTACCAATCCCGGTATGCCTTGTACCCCGTACCCGCAATCTAACCGCAACCCCCGATGAGCAAACCCGATATAATGATGATATATGTAGAAGAACCGTTTACTTAGTGGTATGGTTTTGCCATAGTTTCGGAAGATAAATTGTACACGCATAATTTACTCGGACCCGTTACCCGACGGTCCAGCCGAAAGGTATGAGTAATGGGAGTTGTTACTTGCTTACGGAACCCGCTTCCTCGGGACATCCTACACCGTATGGGGTTTTATGGTGTCGCTTTCGTCTCGGGAGCGTACTTTTTCATTAGTCCGTTTGATGAAGTTGCAAACAAACGATTAAACGCGGGGATATGTTTTGAAACCGAGCGGCATCAGGAAGGGTTTGCGAGTGCAAAGGGGAAAACAAAACCCATTTCTTAGGAAACCTTAAGGTCGAGGGAGGGGGTGTAATTGTACCTCCACCCCTCAACCCTTTCCTCTTCCCAAGGACACATCTGGTTGGGGTGCTTTTTGGCAGAGCAAACGAGGTCCACTGTAATCGTAAAAGGATTAGATTAATTGAACGAAAACAATCCAGGCCAAAAGCGGCTAATTAATTGACGGATTAAGCTTTAGAAGCTACGTATTTGTGGATACGCTGTTTGCTCTTTTCCCTGCCGCTAAGCTATGGATATGGTTGTAGGAAATGCACCCAGTTCTCGGAAGATTAGATGCCATGGTAATGGAAGCCGGACCTGTTCCAAATGACCCCCACATCAATCAACTTCGAGTTGTCGTACGAAAATGTGATTTTGCTTGTTACCTACAACAGCTCGGCAATCTGACAATTTGTATGTTGAAAGATGGAATACATACGAGTATATTTGTTCAGGAGATGAACACTTTCATCCTCTCTCGATTCAATGTCACAGTTATGTGTTTTATTTTAAAATGGCACACAAGCAACAATCATCCCTAGCGCCCACTAATACAACAAATCATAAATTCTTCACTACAATCACTATCATTTCAAAAGGGGGAACACAATTATGTGCGCACAACCGTGCGTTGGTGCAATTTTCTCCGCATCCCAACAACCAGACCGCCATCAATATTCTTTTGTTTGCTGAACCGAAACCAAATGTCCGGCTTTTGTGTTGTTTGTTTTCGGCCATTGGGGTTTCGGTTCGGTCCAGCTCCCATGTTTCTTCCTTTGTTTGGGCACGCAGACGTAAATCTGGTGGGCAGTGGTGCTTTCCTTAATTTTTATTTCGTTCTCGAAGGCACAACACAACCCGAGGTTGAAACATTTTTCACCATAATTCGTTTCATACGGTTTAAGTAGTCGTGTAGCATGGTGCAGGGCAAACAAATGGTTTGATGTTTGGCTATCTGGTGCGTAGGCTGAGGGATAAAAATATGTATACCAAATATTCAATGTACTGATAAATGAGACTGAAACAAGATGAACAGCAAAGTGAAGTTTAACGTATATTTTCATGTTTTCCTACATTGTTTTGTTGGTGATCAAGAGCACGATCAGATTTCCTATTATTTACGCTTTAAATCAGAAGGTAAATGCTGGAATAAAAACGTATTAAATTTGCTTCTTCAAAGATTTAGTTTACTTAAAGTTTTGAAGTCGAATTCTTGATGAAACTTTCTTTCAAAATCTTGGACTTCATTTTCTTACTTCAAAGCCATTGATTTTCGTTTGTTTATTCAGTCTTTATTGAATGTTCCATTCCTGACCCCGTTTTAACATTACCAAGGAAATGACCGTAACATAAATCAAAAAAGGACATTGACACAATTGTTTTTGTGTGTGTGCGCGCGCATTTACACGACCCATAGTATAACGCGTTCGGTCCTTTTCCCACCGGACCACTCAAAAAACAATGGCAATTGGGTGGAATTAACCGGAAATGCGATGTCATCTTTGCACAGATCGTGTGTACGTATTTGGAAGTGAAGAAAAGCAGGTCAAAGCGAAAGCAAAACAAAAGTTTCAGCGGGACTGCTGGTCGTCATCAACACCCGTTGAATTCTGGATAAGATTCATGAAACATTTGACGGGATCAGGACAACGATCCTTATCATAAACGAGAGAGACGAGTTCGGTAGGACGGTGTCGGTACGGGATGAAATTAAAAATAAACAGAACTAATTCTTGCCTCAAAAAACATATCACAGCAAATGGGGACGGAAGCGGGACAAAATAATGGGAAAGCAGCTAGAATCAAGCCGGGACAGGGAATAAAAAGCGGGATTGAGCTTTTTTTGTGGATAATCCTACTCCTTCCCTCCACCACTATTCCGGTTGCTTTTGTCCTGCGGATGTAAGGATTTAGAAATGGGAGCAAAAATTCAACCAAGAAAAAAACGATGGCCCGCCGTGCGCGTTGGCTTAGCAATGGCGAATTTTGTTGGCAAATGGCCTTTGAAATAAAACGGACCACCTTTCCAGGCGCGCAGCATCGGAGATGAGACAAAACTGGGGAAAAGATCATTATCATCCCTATCGTACCACACCGCCCGAAAAGTGTGGAAAGCGTCGTCGGTGAAAAGCCATCCGGAAGTGGTTGTGTGTGTATGTGTGTGGGGGAGTTTCCATTGCAGACGGGACGAAAATAAAACCCTGCTGAAAGACGGCAGGTTGAAACAGTGGCGACAGTAAATGTGTTTGCGGGTTTGCAATGGGGTTGGGTTGGAGGAATTAAAACGAAGGACTGGTGGGAAGGAAAGCCCAAACGCCTGAACGCCATGACACACAACCTGTGCGTGGTAAAGCACAAACGATGAAAAGCTTATTAAAACACATCAAAGAAGCAACACAGCGACAGACACGCTGGTACTTGTCCGCATTCCCCACCCCTTTTGTAGTCTTGCTTGCCTGCCGGTACCCTTCAAACAGCGCTCCAAGTGTGCCACTTCAGGGCGAAGTAGGATGTCGTTGGCTGTAGGATTGAGCGACTCTGTTTCATCTTTTCCACCGTTCCGGACACCGGATGTGACACGAATTGACTTTTTTTGCTTTTGTTGATGTTGCTGCATTATTCTGTTCATCCGGATGAATTTGTTTGTAACCTGCGTTCGTCGTCCACAATGCAATGGAGTAAAGCAAAAGATGGCGATACAAAACAAAAAAACAGACGAATCATGTGGACTAAAGTTAACCACATCATTTACACTCACTCGGTATAGAACGTTGGTTGTGGGCAACAAGGCAAACAAACGGTTTCGTTAAAAATAGTGCTCTAATCAGCTGAAATAATGAATTTCATACCATCATACCAAGTTTTTTTTAATTCACTCTATTTGAATAACGGCTAACATATTTTTAAATTGGCTTAGAATGCGCTTTGAGCAGCAATAATTATTTTTTTTTAATTCTACAATTAGTTCTAGTAATTTTAAATCATATTACAACAAAATGATCATTTTCATATTTAAAAACTCATTGTAGTTGTTATCTGCTCATAGATGGAGGCGCATGGTGTTTTATTGTTGTGTCTAGGAAAGCTTGATCGTGACGTGTTGGAAGAATCCGCATGAAAATCAATCGAATAACGTAAAGTAAGAATTTGAGCTTACACGCTTGAAAAGTTTGAAAGAATCAATAAAATCACTAGTTGTTGGACCAATTTAGATTTAAAATCAATCAAAAAAATCGAAAAACTAACTTCTAATGATTCAGTAAATATTCACCTAAAAGGCGTCAAGAGCAAACAAAAAAAAACACAATTGAAAAATTTCAACATAGCATCATCATATCGCTGAAAAATGCTTCGAGCTTTTGTTGTATTATTGTGGTTCATCACTGCACCGTGAAAACGCATCTAACATCCAGTTGAAGCTGCTTATTACTGTTGCGGTCTAAATGATACAACAACAAAAAACAGTCAGTAAAGCAAAATTAGACCGACCACTCCAGAAGACAGACTAGCTGCTGGAAGCCGTACATTCCTGCGCTTCTGCAGCTAACCATCTCTTTGAAGAATGACATTCAAAGCATTTTGTGTGCAGTGAACGAAGAAAAATGCAGTTTGAAATTCTTCCCCTACGGTACTACCCGGTACGTACTCATTGTTGGGTGGTGTGTGCAACCGTGTGCATATCGCCAAACGTCTAGTAAGGTGAAGCACAGCTTCGGGTGGTGGGTGAATCGAAAGCCTGACGAAGGTAAGAGCTATTTGCATTTTTACCGAGCACGTGTACGTGTTGGGTCATACCGAGCGAACAGCAGATGCCCCAGAAAGCGTTTCTCGTGCCATATTGTTAGCTCGGGGAGTTGCTCGCGTGCTCACATTTTGCTCTTGCGTGCACTTTTATCTAACCAAAATATGGTGAAAGCAAAAACACACAATCCCCGTACGCTACGCGGCCCATAAGTTCGTCTGGTGTTTGGGAAAGTTTAGAATCGCTTAAAAGTTTTACTTTGGCCCGCGGTAGTAACGCATCCGAAGTTTTGCACGTGAAAGGTGCAGCCTTCTGTAAAAGCGGCACGTAGTAAGCGGGGCGCGTTTTGCTACCATCACTCTTCTACACGGTGGCACGTAAAGTGTTAAACGAAGAGCGATTGTGTCCTAACCGTGTGGTGAAATGAATACATAGAAAAACCTCAACTTCAATCGATGCATTCCACTGGTAGAAGTTGTCAGTAAGCTGAAAACATTACTTACTAGTTACGGTAAAAAGGGAATTGCTTTACTCCATTTTTTTAACAAAGGTTTAAAATGATTGTCATATGGTTTCGAGAAAATACTCAAATGATATCAAAACGAATGTAACACATTGCATAATTTCTGGTGTTTAGTTTCCGGGCCAAACACCCTGAGTTTAATTTTAAACTAAACGTTACTAAAAAATCAACAACTGTAGTGGAGATCAAATTAAATTTATTCACAAGATATTTTAGCATCCAAACAATTTCTAAATTTAAAAAAATTCCAATAAACTCACTAGGTAAGCACTCCCAACCCGCAGGGCAGGGCGCAAGCTTTCCAGCATAAAACTTCTTCACACATTCGTTCAGCTCAAAAGCAATTCCTGTTCATTAAGCTAGAAGCGTTGAAACCATTCACCATCCCAACAAGCACTGTGCTATATTAGCTACTTTTGCACATTTCCAATTGCCGTTTCCTGGTGTTGCAGTTTCCCTGTTGCTCCAATTGCTCCGGCAGATTGGATCACCTTTCCAGAAACACATACCGTCCACACACTCGTAAACAAAAAAAAAAAAAACAAAACAAAACTCGTCCATCTATCGTTCCACACAGTGAAAGAGGTTAGCAAGCAGCAACACCATGGAAGTTACGTTTCGTGTCAGCTCAGGGGCAGCAGCATCCACTTAAATTTATTGTTTTCAATTTCCGAAGGAAAACATACATTTACACTTGCTTTGAATGTTTCGTGCCGGTTGGCCGCAAGGTTTTCTCAACGTACGGGTTTTCAAACAGGGTAGCATCTACTGGGGTGTTTGACTTCCTTTTGTAAGACAGATACATTAAATTGTTGTTCGACGAATAATTTGTTGGGTAGAAAAGCAATTAAAATATTTTAGTATTTTAATTTATAATACAACTGCTTACATTTTTTTTTTAAATCATGTTTGAGGTGAGTTTCAAATAATTATTTGAATTTAAATATTTATCCATCAATATTATCATCCAATGACCTGCAAAGAGCTGGGTAGAATTTCATCTTATCACGACTCTAACCCACTCTAGTTGCATTTCGAATCAGACATCGCCACCAGGATACGTCTCGATATCCGTCCAGTTTTTCTCGGAACTCCCTCAATACAGCCCTGGCAAAGGAAAAGTATAAATTTCTCTCACTCTTCACACCATTCGACACACATAACTTTCCATTCGCTTCGGGTAGTGTGCCGTGTTGCTAGGGCACCAAACCACTAACCCACTCACACAAACACACACATGTGGTGTTACCCTCCGGAAAACTGGTTTGACTGGTCGGATCGGTTGCGAAGCGATCGAGGTTGCACCCCGGGCCAAAAACTGCATACATGAATAGGAAAGCAGCGCACGGTCGCCATGCTTTATCCAGGCCGGGAAGCTTAGCACCACCTCAAGACGTTCGTGCATCGGACACGCTGCAAAAATGCTAAGCATCGATGTTTTGCACCGGCATGCACATAAAGTATATTTTTCACTCTTTTACGCTATCAAGAACAAAAGTTTAATTCCATTAAGGGTTGCGCTAAGGTTTCGTTAGCCGTCCGATTGGGCATTGGGTGTTGTGGGGGGGGGGGAGTTGGGTGGCGCGAGGAGGATGGATCCGGGTATCTTAGAAGTGCGCCAGTTACGGTCGCCAGCCGTCTAATGGTCAGGTTTGAGTGGCTTCCTTTCGATACGCCGGTCAGAGAGGTTTTTCTCCTGTCTATCTTGTCTCGCTTCAAAGGGGCAAAGGGATCACGTAGAAAAGGGTAAGAAGTGGGTGAAGAAGTTTGTGGTTTTCCAACAAGACAAAGCAAACCAATAGGAAGAGAGACAGAGAGAGAGCGCCCGCTCAAGAGTAAAGAAGATGGCCAACACGGTCGTATCGCATATCAGCATAACTCTTCCGGATATTCGGTGGCTTTGCTGTCTTTGGTGGCTTTTGTGTGCAACCCCGTCTTCTGGAACAACCGATTTCCACGGCGTTGGTCAATTTTTAACCCCCAAACCCTGTTAAGGCGAATCGATGTTCACGCGGTAGTGTTTCACGGGATAGAACGGCACACAACTACACGTTCGCCCACACCCGGGAGAAGCCAGAAGAAAGCCGGACACCGGAACCGACACCGAACAAACGACACCGTCCGTCCGTTCGGTCATCCGTTACGAAACCGTAAATCATTTTCCGGCTGTGGCTCCGGAAAACTGGGCCCCCACTCGTTCGATCGGGTCATCGTCGCCAACGGTGCTGTACGGTGTGCACGGTTTCTGGTCAGCGCAAAAGTTTTGAATTATTCCACCGCCACCGCTACGGAGGCACCGGACTGAAGATGTAGGTGCCCGGCGGTACGGAATTCCACGAATCGTTGAGTTTGCAGTTTTGTCTGGCCATTTCACTCTGGCGGCAAATTCTTCCAGCGCGTAGTGCTGGGTTCTGGGTAATGGCTGGACATTTTGCTGGGGCGTACCGGGGCGAACTATGTCACCACTTTGATCACCCGGAACCCGGAGCCGGGAAATCGATCGGGGTGAGAGTTTTTGTCATTTTCTTTGAAAATTCGTTTCCGCTGCTGTCTTGGGGACGCGTGCCGTGGGGGGAAGCTTACCCGGAAATTACCGGCTAAACAGATGTTGCAACCGCTACGGGGGTTTGTCTTTTGTAAAGTAGAATACGCTGGTTAGGAACGGACAAAAGGATTTCAAATTTCCTGTGAACTAGCATGAAATTAAATTTCTGCAATATTAGTTTCTGAAAAAAACATGTGCGCATGTGGGAGGATTGTGTGCTGCCATTTCAATGTGGTACATTGTAACTTATCAGTGTTTGCGGGGAAGTTTGGGGTTTTTTCTTATGAAAGTATGAATTTTTCTGCTATCTGACAGCTGGACTTTGAAGGAGAAATATACGATCCTTTGAAACCTCTGATTCCTTCTTGGATATCTGCAGTTCAAGCAACATTTATTTGATATATTTTACTAAACAAAACCCAGATGAAGAGCTGCTAGAACTGATGTATTTTGTAATAATCTTGAAGTCTTTAAAGCCTTGGATTGCCTTAAACCAGAGCTACTTTGAAAGCTCGATTAGATTGCCACACAAAACATCATATGTAATACGTCACATGATATCATAACACAAATTCTGAGAACTTAAGGACAGGTTGTTTCCTATAACCTCAAAAAATCTGTTATTTATTCCTGTAAATTTTAAGATTTGTTGACATTTTTCAAGAATAAGATGCTATCCATCATATTCCCATTCTTTGAAACGATGTAACGATGGAGCTTTGTGCTACCAGAGATTCCCACAAAAACCCCTTCAGCAAAATGATTCGCATACATTTGTACCCTACCCAATAATCGACTTTAGTTGTGTTTAAACCCACCAGCGCTTATATCTCCCACCCTACAATTCGAATCGAAACTTATTCCCATCGGACATCCCAAAACCGATCATTTTTCCATCATTAATCTTTGGCGCACGGACGCAAAACTTTACAGCAATTGTGTGCCATCGCAAACTTTCCCGGGGTTTTCCACAAAAATCCCACCCCGATTATACTTTTATTCTTGCCCCGCTCTGTGCGGTGTACGTGAGCCGTGAAAGTTTCGTCCCGGTGAGTTTGCGACGTGATTAACCGCGTAAGACGATTCGGCGCGGCTGTAGTTTGTGGAAAAATGTTGAGCTACTTTTAATGCTTTTTTTTTGCTAAATAAATACAAAAAAAAGTTCAGAAGCACATCCGATAATCGATGCATGTGCTCGGTGGACAAAATTTATGTGCTACGTGCAATGTGCCTTTGCAAGTTTCTTCGCTAGCGCTAAGATATTGGGAAAAGATCAAAAACTACCAAACAACTTATGCACCGGTGTTATCTTATATGTGCGCTTCTTCACTTCTGCGCTAAGATCATAAGCCTTCATTCCTTTACTTACCGTCCTAGGCCTGAAGGAATGGGACCGATTGGAATGAGCTAAAGCAAATTCCCCACGCTACATTCTTCGCACGTTTCACATTTCAGGGATCTGAGAATGGGTTTCGCGATGAACGGACAGACGAAGGGCCCACTTCCAAGCGCATTAACAGCACTTTGTTATGTGATGCTTTTTTTTCGTTTCTTTGGGGAAGCATTCATACTGTGCCGCTTCTACCTGTCACAATCGAAACATTACGTACGTACGGTTCCGCCGAACCGGAGATTGATGGCAAGAAATTGAAAATACTTCAATACTCGTCACGAACGTGATGCTTCAATCTGTGATCATACGGCCGCCGGCTACCGGAATCGGGATTCATGAAAAAGTTATACATCACGACGAGCTGCTCGCTTGAAGTTCTCTTGAAATGTGACTTCGACTCCCGACTCCATCTTCGACTCCCGAGTACCTGCACTGCCATCGCCTTCGCAGTACGCGATCGGAAGTGAAGGGAAAAAACTAACACCTGTCATTTGAGTGTCAAAGCCTTTGAACTTTTTTGATTTATACAAGGAATTCAGGTCGGATTTTGCTTCCACTGGTGGAGGCAATGCGGCGAAGGACTCCGGAGGTCAAGCAGTTTGATCCTTCTTGTGATATGTATCGCAGCATTCCACGGAACGTGTCTTCCAGTGAATTTGAGGAGTTTTATGTTTGTTTTCTTAGAACTAGAGCCTACCAGAATTCTTCACGATACAGAAGAGATGACTTAAAGACGAGCTAGTATAAGCCAACTATATAACGAACATTTGCATTCAATTAAAGCGAATTTTACATTCTTAGAGTTCACACTTTATTAGTTTATATTAGTATAAAAAAAATTAGAAAAAAATTAATTACGCTCTTGAATTTGTTTCATCCAATTTTTGCCTTTTAGTTAATATTATCAAGATTCTCTTCTAGTCACTTGATCGCTAATCTAATCACTTGAAAGGGAATTCCATTCAATACAATTAATAAAGCTACAGACGGCATAACTTAGGGTAAATCCTAAGCTTTCCATCACGAACGCGCTACTTTACGACTTTTATTCTTAGTCACCTTTCTTTCGATTGATTATTCCCCGAATCCGAAACATTGACGATATGTTTTTTCCCCTAATCTGCCTTAGACGCTGGTACTTGGAATGCCATTTGCTCAGTTCTCTATCCTCTCGAGGACATTTCGAGCACGTACCGGTCGTGGCTATTGGGGACCCGCGGGCCCATTCCCCTACCCTTACCGCGTACCTAATTTCTTATGTCTCGTCCAACAAACCACAATAAATCCTTTTATCAGATTTAAGGATTAATTATCGTGATTAATCAGAGTAATAATAATTAATTTGGAAGGATTTGGTCACCCCCGGGGTATGAACCGAACTTGGGGCAGCCGGGAAGTGTTAGCTGGGCTGTAAGATTTGGGGTGCAGAATCTATACCAAAAACCGCTTCTCTGGCTCCATGTAATGTCGCTTTGGGTCATTTCCGGTGATTCGCTTGCAACCGGGGGTCTCGCACAGTCGCACTCGATTAGGGCGATACGCGTGCAATAGATATTTTAACATCCGACGCTGATACTCTCCAGATGGGACCTGCCCCGGTTGTCCGAGGTTGCGCACCGAAACCTTTCGCTGGGTTGGTTTCGGGTTTTAGCTAATGTTGATTGATTGCCGCGCACTGGGTTTCGCGTCTGTGGACCGCGGCCAGAAGGAATCGATTCGATTAGCTACCCATTAGTATTATTATCGTCATCTTCCATTTCCGGTTGCTCGCGTTGAAGCTGCAGACTGCAGGAAGGAAATTGAATTGTGTCCCCCGTGGTAGCTGGTCGATGAAACCGTCCGGGAATTGCGAGAAAGATTTAATCGACCGAGTACACCGAACAGATGTGATATGTGTTCAGCTCGAGACGCGTATCAACGGACCAGTTGAAAAATATCATCAGACAGGGACAACATTTGACCACCATCCAACGATCAAATGGTCATCCCGGAACGCATGAGAATTTCATCAAAACTCGCTCTCACCAGCGTCAGCACATGTCTCTTTTGGGAAAGAGTTTTTCCCGAAAACGACTTTTCTGTTCCCAAAAAGCTAGCTGAACCATTCGTAATTGCCGGTGAAAATTTATCCCGGAAAGCACGGTTGAGTTCGTTTTATAATTGGACCACCATCCCCACCCTCCTTCCCAACATGGCGCTTTTTTTGTTCTATTTCAGTTATTACGCAAAAAGCCCCAATGGTCACCCGCATCATCACGCATCATCGATGTATCGTGACATTCTTATGCCGGCGCCTTTGCTCCACCGCTCGTGAAAACCGATTTCCGGTCGGATGCTGTTCGGATAATTGATTAATAAATTGAATTGATTTAGAGTGGCAGTGAAGATCGAACCGGCCGGGACAAAATTAATTGAATCATGCTTTGGGTGCGAAACGGCACAGTCAAACCATGGGCTGCGTTGGGTGGGGTAGGTGTACGTGACTATAATTCGTGGAGAAGTATTTACAAAAACCCAAAACTAACCCGACACGGTGGGTATGCATTTTAGATTGTATGCCACCGTTCCAGGGAGGGAGTTGCGTTGCGGATTTTAATTCATGTGGCGCGAATATGACATGCAGGAACAGATGGATTAAATTTATTTCAAATATTCCTGATGCATTTTTCCATTTTTAACTGTAGTGGACAAAAAACATTGATAAAAATCTGGTCAGAAGGTTTTATTGCTCGTTAACGGTAACATTTTCAATGTTCTATGAGCACAAGATGCCGCAGATATAATTTTTTAGTTTTGTAATTGTAAACAATATCATTTTTATTATCCAAGTAATTCTTTAAGACACATTGAACCGGTGTAGAACTGGTAATTGGAGAGGCATATCATATATAATATATTATGAAGGCTTATGAAAATATATCCATATTACATTAATAACCATAAATAACTCATTTCAATCAAACTGTATCTGAAATTGTTATACTAAAAAAAGCATGCATGAATCATTTGATTGTCGAAAGAGGATTACATAAATTAGCCTCATTTTCTTCTTGTAAACATATTCCCCTCTGAGCTAGATTAAACAAAACACGAGAAATAAAACTCCTCCCAAAGTTTTTCTTTTCCGGTGTCGTTTGACAAACGATCTATATTGGTGTTTTGTAACCTCGTTCCTATCCCAGTAAGGTGGAACTCGCCATTTTCTCCCGAACCCGCTTACCGTGAACCCGTCACCAGCTTTTCCCATCGGTGAAAAATGATTCTTCTTCAGTTGGGGGACGTTTTTTAAAGAAACGAATAAAATGGATCCATCCCTGTGCATTGTGCACCTTCAGCTTTTGTTTGACCTTATTCCATTGGTGTATATGGGTGTGGATTCTCCTCCCAACTCCCCTCCCCCCGTTTCCACTCCTTTACTCTCCTTGTTCTGTGTGTATGTCTTTCTTCATTCATTCGGGTTCGCTATTCAATTGTCAACAGCACGACAAACGTGTGTCTGTCTTGACATTGTTACGTATTCCGAGCATGTAATTGGATCATTTATAATCCTGATTTGGATCGTGCTGCATCACAGCCGAAATGGGACGGTGTGGTAAGCAACGTACAGCAACTACTGCGACGATGGGAATAGCTTCCCGGAACTGCAGCTGCCGTTCCGTTTGAGTGATGGAAAAGATGATCCGATTTTTCGACCTGATGGAGGTAGGTTTTGTACATCGGTTAAGTGTAATGCTATTCGAAAAGTTGCAAAACTGAAATAACCCGAGAAAATACTCGAAGGAAAATTGGAATATCAACTCTAGCTGGAAAACTGTAATTATGCATCGAAAATATAATCAACTATTGCTCTTGAAAGTCAAATTTAATCTTTTCTACATTTGATTAACATATAACATTTCTGCGTATTGATTTAAGAGGGTGAGTTTGAAATAATCTCGTACTGAAATATGAAATAATTATTGCATACGTCGAAGAAGTGTCCTCAAAGCTATGAGCTCGTATAATTTAGCAGTATGAAACACCATCTGACTGTCGAAACAGAGGCAAGCATGTACATTTTTACGCTTGAGAAAGCTTACCACATTTTTGCTCACATTCCACACACACACACACACTCAAACAATTCGAAATTTGCGTAGTAAAAGTTTGGTGTGCGTTTGTTTATATCAAATTTTAACCTGACTCGACAGCAAACCGCTGGTGTAATGATAATGAGTTTGGGACACATTATGCTTTATGGGACAATATTTTACTCTGATTACACTGCCGTACGATGCAGGTCTTTTTTAGTCTTCCTCTTACGGGTATTGCGAAGAAAGATAAAGGTATTTAAAGGTTTCAAGGATGTTTTGTAGGAGAACGCAGCGCAGGGAATTTTAAACATGTTTGATGTTTAAAAAAAAGATATTTCAATGAAATAATTAGATCTGTATTTTGTTCATACAAACTGCTTCCAATATATTTACAAATTAAGGAAGATGGTTATTCCACTCCACTCCACTTTAATTTTCCTTATTTTTATAATTTAAAAGAGATAGCGGTAAAAATCATGAATATTTTTTTACACAGGTTTGGGGCCTTTTGACTGAAATTCGCCTTTTTTATTTTAATTTCTTTTGTAAAGTTCTACCCTTATTTCTTTGAGTAAAAGATAAGTAATAGCACAACTAATACACACTTACAGAATTCCTTAAAAACGATAAAAATGTTAATTCTATGTATTATTGAATAATTCAGTGAACAAGAAACTACTTTTGCGATCAAAGTTAATATATATTTAGGTTGCATAAAATTACAAATATTCGCTTCAATCATCTATCAAGATTAGACACATTTTGATAAAATCGTTCCCATTTGCGGCCATTTCACGTCCAACATCGAAACATAAAAACATACTGCACCCCAAAAAACACTCACCCACCGGAAGTGCCTTAGTTAGTAAACAATTTCTGGCCAACATAATCTGTGCTAAAATATTGAAATCATCATACGCTTCGGCTTTCGGTTCGCTCCAAACGCTGAAGAGTCACAAAGTATAGTATCTTGTGACACGAACAAAAAAACAACTCCGAAGGAAAGTACGAAAAACATGAACATAGGAACTTGACGGCAATTTCACACCTAAAACATGTTTAAGGATGTTCACGTGCGGCTTGAACGTTTTGCTGGACGAGGCAGCAAAATAAAAGACCCAACCGGCACCCAAAGGCAGAAAAAAGCACCCAAAATACCATGCCGACTAGAGGCACGTGTCATCATCATCATGGGCTGTTTTGGACTTTGCTTCTTTCCCGTTTTCTTTCACCTCCTTTCGCCATCGTCCTTCCAGAATGACATAATCGATGGGTCCGCGCATGATGATGGGCTAATGTTTTTTTTGCTGTGTGTTTTGGTTTGCCTTTGAAGGAAATTTGAAGAAACACAGCCCATCGTCGGCACTGCCAGGAGGGTTGTCTGGGTGTTGAGGGCCAACCAACAACTGGGAAGCAGGTGCTGTTGAAGTGCTTTAAGCATGGCGAAAGAAACCGCCGCACGCTTCCTGCTTCTTCATCAATAACGGTTACGGTGCCGGGATCAAACCCACCCACCGAACAAAGCACATCTCGTACGGGAATGTCACGTCAAGCCGGGAAAGGTAGAAGCTCTCAGGACCCAACCGAACGCGCTTGTGTCATTGTCGTTTAGAAGTTTTAATATTTATGAAACAGTCACACCAGGTGTGATAAAGTATATGCGCGTACGGAACGTTCCTCTTTTTTCTTGCTTTCGCTTTATTTTGGACTTTTGTTTTCCTCGTAGCGTACAACCTCAGGTTCCACGTAGCGTACAACCTCAAGCAAGGTATGAATTTATGTTCCACAGCTCCCATTTTCCTTCATTTTTTGTTCAATGGAAACTTCACCAGAAAGACTTACGGGTGTTCTCTATGCTGCTAATGCTTCTCCTTTACAAAACAACTACCAAACGAAAATGGTTGGCCAGTAGTGTAACTTCTTCTCAGCATAAAATTCGTCCAAAATATATGAACCGTTTCAGGTCCGCGTGCTGTCGATGATGTTTTTCATTTCCAGCAGCTGAGCACTACTGGTGCTTAAAAATGGCTACCGTTTCATTCACTGCATACTGCCGGTGAGCTGAGCTTTTTCTGTCCCGCGTAGGTATGCGATATGATGAAGTAACTCAATATTTTCACCATTTTCACTTCACTGTCGCGTGGTATATGATATGGCCCGTATCGCGTGGTCGTGTTATCGCCGTGGGGCTTAGCACGGAAGGGTTTCCCTTACTGGATGAAATACTGTTGCACATCGGCACACAAACACTCTTTTGTACCACACGAAGTTTAGCAGCATGCAAATGTTCCCTTCTCTCCCTGTTCACAACCCACCTCACGCTTGGCATTGCAATTGAAATGCATCGAATGCACCATTAGCAGCGCGTTCACCTGCGTTGCAATGGCATTAAAATGATTACCAGTGATTATCCTCCGTTCGTTCCAGGAGTTTCCGGAGGTTCTGCTTCTGGGCGCTCCAGAGCACCAGAAACCAAGTTCGCAAATGAAACTACCGGGCAATTGATGCAATTACAAGCCTGTGAAGTGTCGCCCCACCGACCACGGTTTTGCATGGAGCAAGTTTGCGTCCCCCATTTTCTTTAATCCTGCCCCTTCACGTCCCTTTGCTCGAATTACGCTAAACGGCTCAGCATTAAGGCTCTCCGTAGTAACAAAAAAGATCGTTAACGAGAACAGGAACACAATTCACAATGGCACTCACGATGGTTCCTCTTGCTGGTACGCAAAGGACTTCCCCCTTTTGGCTTACTGCGCATAGCAATGTGAGTGAAGAAGGAAAAAAAAATCCTTCTACATCTCATAAGCTGCATGCACTCGAACAGTTAAGTACTGAAGAAAATGTAAGACTTCACCTGAAAGCTGAACAAAAAACAAGAAAATGAGGTTATGTGTGGTGAAATTTTAATTGCATACATCGCTTCTTTTTGCATCTGGTCGGGAATGCAGGATACTTTGTGTCTTCGTGTGAGTGTCCCTTTTTACTCGAATACTATTTGCGTTAGAAGCAATGGTGAATTTAGCGCGAATGAAATTTCAGGAACAGCGGATTGATTTAACCTGACAACGTAACTTGTCTTCTTGGAATTCAGGTGTCAGTGTGGTCTGAGCGCTTCTAATTGAGATGTGTTAGCAACACCATCATAGAAAGGGAGAACTAAAGCTCATGCTAATACGCAGGAAACTTCGCATTTCAAGTGTATGCGACAATCTGTTCGTCACACTCGTTGAAAGTTGTTGAGGAATATGGCAAAAATGTTAGAACAACAATCTTGAGAGGACTTGGGAGGCCATTTTTGGCTCTCTTGGTTTGTATTTACTCGCAACAGAAGAGTCATAAATTAGTGTTTGTTAAAAACTAAACCATCTAAGCTGAACTGAGTGAAGCCCTCATTTGAGTGAGTGGAGAAATAAGGTCCTTTTTCTCAGTCTAAAATCTAAATTTTTAAAAATTTCAGTTTAAAATTTTAGAAATATGATCAGTCTAAAAACTCTCGTTCCTCAGTTGCTATATGTTTGAATGAGTGATATCCAAAAATAAAATATCATTATTCAACATTATGTTGAGTTACCTTAATGTTATTAAATACTTTGCCAGTAAAGCCTCAAGACAAAGTTTATCATATAGCATTAGAGCACATGTAAAACACATCAAACGACAACAAACTGTACCGGGACAGCGTTAATGCAGGTAGTTACTTTAATCGTCCGCAGCGCAATCGACGATGATTAATGGACTGGAGAGCGACTAAATCGAGATGATTTATGGACCATCCCTATAGCAACGTATCGTATGTCAACCGAGGCATGATCCTTATCTGCTGCTGAGGGGGTTAACTTTGCAACACGGCACATCAAATCGATGGTAGACTGCTATTGCCCAAGGTGCGCCACTGTCACCACAGCTTTTCACCACATCAATTGACTCCTTTCGATTGCATTTTCCTCACAGTATCACAGTCAACCACTCCGGGAAGAAATAGTACTTCGCTCTAACACTCCCTGGTGCGTTATGCAACCGTTTGTGGAGGAAAGATGATTGAAGGGAGAATTGATTTGGACCGAGGATGAGAAATGGCACATGTAGCATTTAATAAACGTGTTCACACCTTCCAGCAAGAGAGAATGGTTTCTTGTTGCGCAACGCACGTTGCATCGATAAAACATTTGCTGTAGGATTGTGGGCAAAGCCTTCCGACGGGATAAGCCACAAAGATGTGTATCACGGTATAGAAATAGTTTACTTCAGCTGTGAGATGGGAACGTTATTAGCACCGGGTTTACCCACACCGATGGAACCCGAAATACTTCTTGAAGCGCATTACTGAAGCTTAAAAGCTTTCCCTTCATAAGTCATGGCCTACTCGAGCGAGATGTAACCGGGATAAATCATAGGTGACACGTTGCTCGAGCACGTAAGCTTTACAAAAGCAAATAAAATTAAACTATACACACGCACACAGGCCTGTACGAGTGGGAATCCGGGACCCGGAACTGGCTTGTGATATGCTCACACCTCATGCGGTTAGACACTTCCATGCGGTAACCCTTAGGAACCGTGCGAGACGTTGTAACAGGAAACCATTATATGCTGTCTGCGTCTGTTCATCAACTGTCACGATGTGCTGCCACACGTACCCGGGACCACAGAAAAGAACTGTTGTAAATTGGCCATCCCGTATTCTACCTTGCCGACGTCCCACACGCACCACCGAACGACGTACGTCTTGCCCGAATATTGGGCTCCCGTCGTTCAGCCTGCCAACAGCTGCATCCTACCGCGCGTCGAAGGAAAACGGATACTTAACGCTTAAAACACGCCCTCACATGTCATTAATCTAGCGATAAGATGGATTGTGACATTTTAAATGGTGGAAGTGCGTGTCTGTGCATGGTCTGCCAGTCGCAAAGAAGCGTACTCTTTGCGCGAGGAACCGTATTCCACATCGCCCGGGGATGTGTGTGTGTGTGAAGGTCGATATACGTAATGCCCGGGCACGCTTTCGTACACCGGCAGGTACCATCATTACCGTGTAGTACCGTGGGCTCGTTACGTACAATTTCGTTGATGGATCCGTGGAAAATGGAAGAATTTCGGATGGCAGGGACGTGGCGGGGAGAAACGATCGGGATGGGAAAATGGTTCACGGGTGGTAATGATGTCGGGGCTTGCTGTTGTTGTCGGTGTTGGGAGGTTCGATGCTGCGGTTAGAATGTTTATTATTCTATGTACCAAACCGCAGAAGAAAGTCATAGCCAGGTGCGGTGAGTGACGGGCCGGGAAAAACCATTGCCACTCGAGCCGTATATCAATATTAACCGCAGCAGCTTATCACCGTGGAATAAAAATTCTACAGTTAATCATGTTTGTTTACCACTTATTCTGCGATTTAAAGTAAATTGAATCCCAATTGTAATTTTAAAACGTTTTATACAAAAGATTTGTATATTTTTCCTCTGTTTAAAATTAGCTTTAATCAAAGTTTCATATAAAGTTCACATAAAAAGTCGAGAACAGCTGTTTTCAAAGTCGTCAAACGATACTTAAGTACAGGAACTCTAATGTCTGGTAGAAACTTTTCTATAACTAAGTGAATCATGAAACAAGATATTGTTCATGATTGATCGCCTTGAGATTTGGTGATAGAATAAGCAACGTTATTTGCCAAAGTTTTCCAACAAAACGAAGATTAACTGCTCTTGTAAAGAACTAAAAATATAAAAACGTACACAAATGTCACATTCCATCACTTACGCTTAAACATTACCAACACAGTACTTTCATTCGTAATCTGTTACGTTGAGCATAATTTTAAGCTCATTAAGCAACGTTAAAATACACTGTACCCTTTTCCCCGGACCTTTGCTCCCGTAATAAATGGATGTAAACTTTGGGAACAATTTTACGATTTACTATTTATCGCTTTTCTCCCTCCGTTTCGCAAGCGCGAACTAATCCAAATGGGAAAACTGCGACTCGGAAAGGAAGTGCAAAGATAAACCAAATTTAGTTTCTGTTGGAGAAGTGCAAAATTTTACAACAAAACCTCTCGCGGAACTAAGAAAACTCATCCAACGAGCTACCAGCTGCTGTGGGTCACACTGCCAGCTTCCCGAAATGCGGAAGAACCACGAAACGGAAGCGTTTCTTTGAGAAACAATAACAAATCAATTTTAGCGTTCAGAGCGTTCCACCATTGTAGCCTTTTCTGTCCTCCCTCCACCATTCCCGATGGAAAACTATATTTTGTACATTTGTGTGCGTTTTTTGCATTTATTCCACTCTCACTCTGCCGCTTTTTATATCGCATCGCCTATTCATTCCTATGGCGCGGTCGTCCGAAAAGCTTACGGAAATGTTTTCACAGTGCGAAAGTTTTCTCATGATTTTTACAGCTTTTCGCCTTTACTTTGCAGTGTTTTGAAGTTTTTCTTTTGTGTTGGTGTAAGTGTGTGTGTGTGTGTGTGTGTCCATTTCGTTTCATCCCGTAACCCAAAAAGCAATCGTATTTATTTAAAATTGTTTCGAATTCATAGTTTTGAGTGTTTCCGAAGGGGGCCGAGAAGCGAAATGTCGGTAGTTTTGACCAGCTGTGCAAACTGCATCTGATTTGAATGGAGCATTTCATTTGCTGCTGCACGAAGTTATTTAAAGTGAAGGGGTATATGTATTAAAGGTTGAATAATAAAAGTTTTGTTTGATATTTTTTAAATGAAATTCATTGCTCTTTATCGTACCGTTCTAATTTCTTCGTAACATTTTCTAATATTTGCTCCAGTAGAATTGCACGGTCAAACACATAAAAATCAACTATTCCAATAAATATTTTTAATTGCTTATTAATTTTTAGTTTATTCGTATTTGATAGAATTATATTCGTGTCAAATAGAATATTAGTTTAAATAATTTTTAGAAAATAGTACAGTAGAAGAATAGGCTATAAACGACGTAGACTTCTCGTCGTTTTTTCTCCAAATAATTTTGCTTTCAACAAAATCAAACACGAAACGATGTCAAAAACTGTCACTTTAAAAGTGATCGAACGATGGAGAAACGAAATATCTTCCAGCTTGCGCCATGCGCTACACTTTTCTTCGACTCCTATTCGCTGAAATAAGCAACCCTCATTCGTTACGAAACATTGGGCGGAACGACTGCACGCGACTAATTGGGTAAGGAAGACGTTTGCGTTGAGCAGACAATCGGATGCGAACGAAATTCGTTACGGTTTCTCGGGGTGATTTGGTGATGTGATGATGAAAATTATCTAAATTCACTACCCCCAGCGCAGGAAACGTTCGCGTGATGAAGCGTGATAAATTAATTAGTGATCATTCATTAGGTGAGAGTGACTGCGTGGCAAATATCCTGCCTCGTGGTGGGATGGGAGTGTGACGTTGCTTCAAAGATTTACAGAAATTGCATTTAAATCCATCAAAAATTCATTAACTTGACACACCTTTCGCGTCGTGCAGGATAAACTGTTTGGTTTGGCGGAATTTAGAGGGAGTGTGAAATGATTTTTCATTTCCAATTAAATTGTCATATTGCGTCAGTTGCCGTCTTAAACGAATGTCTACGTTACTCCTTAAATAAGTTTATTTTAAATTCCTTCACTGCAGTAAAACGATGCCGCATTTCTTTGTCTTTGGAACGCTATTTTCCATTACCATTTCCAGCATGCTCATTAACGCACAGTAAATGATGAGTTCCAAACACCTCCACCGGCTGGAGGAAGAAAACAAAAGTACTTCAGAAAACCCCGCTGGGAAATTTCGCCAACTAATATACTTAGAAACGTGGCCGCACGCCTCTCCCCGACGATAGACTTCCGTTTACACGCCATTCCATTCCGGTTCGACTAGCCAGGGGAGGATGTCGGAAAATAATTAGCGTAAATAATTTATCGATGCCTAAGCTAGTTCGAATGTCTGTGTGTGGCCCTTTCAATATCTGCAACCTATCCCCACTGCATGCATGCTGTACGTTTCGGAAGGGGGACCAGAGCAACACACGAGGAGGAGGACATTGTGGCACGGGATAAATTTATGATGATTTCATAATTAATCGCTGACCGGGACCGCACAAGTTTGATCTGTCGATTAATTATTGATATTTATGATACATTTCCCGCTTGCCAGGAAAAAGGCATGGATTTAGTTGCAAATGATAAACCACCCGGTCCCGGTCACACGTACGCAGAGGTTAAAGGGTTTCCCGCTTTCCCTTTTGCGTATTATCCCCGCGACATTAATGGTTGTGTGTTTGTGTTTGTTAAGAAAAAGGATTCGTGAAAACTTTCCTTCCAATAGTTGCTACTGTTCTCGGTTGGGACAGAAACCGAACCCAGAAAGGAAGTTTTTGTTAAACAACGGGCTTGGCAGTGGAAACGTTCCCCAGCTCGCAGCCACGTGTTACGCTGTCGGGCAAGGTTTCGACACATTTTCACACCCAACGACCGTAGCGCACATTGCGCTCACCGATGGCACTCCATCAGCACGTGAATTGGCTATTAAACTCCGCTTTTACAATGGTGAACCGTGGTTCGAATTTACTGCTGCTTTTAAGGGTCCAATTCAGTGACTGCCATAATTTTCCATTTTGAAACACATTTTCCATCACCTGGCCATCCATTTGTGTTTCAATTTTCGATGGCAAAAGAAATCAAAGATCAATGGTATTGGAACCTTCGCTCCTCCGCCATATGCTGATGTCACGCGGTCAAGCGTGAATGCACTCAACAGTTGCTGAGCACCAATCGAGAAAAAGAAAACTCACCCTCCCGAAGTAAACTTATTTATCTACTACGCTCGGTTTCAGCTCCCCAGAAGGCCCTTCGATCGTTCGGTGTGATGCCTGTTCGTCCAAAGCATCCAGTTTGGGTAACACCATTTCCCCATGATATTGCTCCCGAAGGATAGATTTGGGCACGAGGCAAACCTTTAATGCTAGCACATAATACTATCCTTCCCACTACGCCAGCTGCCCGGGTACGCTTGCCCACGGGTTCGGCAGCATATTCGCGTGAGAGCTTTCCCGGTTGGCGTGTCTTATGTCTTACTTTTCCCACCGACAAGCTTGCATTATACGCTCGCAAAATCACCTACGCTGAAGACGAGCAGTGCCGTTGTGGGGTGAACACCGTGAACTGCTCACATTCAGCTTCCGATGCGCAGGTGTTACGTACACGTGCTCCACAGAAACAGGCACCAAGAAGCATTAGTTGAATCTTAAGCATTTTATCCGGCAATAGTTCCAGCGGGCAGAGTACGCGCTCACTTCTACCCTTTTTGCGAACGATGACTATGCGAAGCTAATAAGCGGTACCTTCGTACGGGCTAGTGATGTCCTCCCGGGGGCGCCACGACTCCGGGCCAGCCATCGGGTAAACGATACGGCCAAAAGGTATCAACTCTCTTGAGTAACTTTGGCGCCGGTGGGAGACGATGGACGGTGGAGATAGAAAGTAAAAGTACATCAAAATCTACTCAACAAGGCAGGCACGTTTCTGGGATGCTCGAGAAATTTGAAGACGCTACGTTTTAGGTGTTGCTTTATGACACTGCACTATCCAACGGGGGGGTGTATTTGGCAATTGCGTTCGGCTTACGATGCAAAGCTGTGTCTTTGTGGATGGAAGGTCTCGAGCGAAAGGATTGAACGCTGGAGGTGGAGATATCATTAAGATTTGTTGGAATTTGAATTTGGGAATTTTAAGTTATTGTTGTGCAACTTTAAACGATACATTTCCTTTCATATTGAAGATATATTTTGAGTCAAACTCTTCTGAATGTTATGCCAATATATTTTAGTCTCCACCTAAAGTCATCTGTCCAATGTTTTCAGACGACATCTTGACTCATCCCACCCAGATTCCAGCATCTAGTCTACACTTCAGCTTGCTATTAATAAAGTTTGCCTACTGGTTACGGTTCCATCAAAAGCGAAATCCGATCTCTCGGTCTCGGATCATGTACAGCTACAAGCACAGCAACAGGCAAAACCCGGATCTCTTCGGGTTTCGAATCATAAAACTTAATACTCGGGACAAAACTATCACAGGGTTTGATCCTTTCGCCCGGCGTTTGCAATGGGCACAGAGCTAGTGGAGACTACTACCGTCCGAAGTATGGTACAAATGGGTGACAAAGTGACTTTTGAAAGTAGACAAATTGAGGTTTCACCAAGATGGTGGTGGTTTTCGCATCTAATGTCCACCATTCGGACGAAAAGGCCATGACCATCTGCGCACGGGTGTCGCTTCCGTTGTCGCTGCGAGCGAAACACAAAGCTTTCTTTCTTGAAGCGACAGTTTTAAGGGGGATTGTCGTTGACAGCTGGTAGGTGAGTGGAACGGTTTGCTTCAAGTTGGGTTAAAATTTAAGGCGCTCCGTCCTATTTTGCTAGCTGCAACGTACTGCCCGGTTAGAAGTTTTAATTCATTTTACACAAACGGAAGCTAATGAAAAGGACCATTAAAGACAAACAAGGCTTAAACGGGCGAAGACTTGCTGCAGGTTTCGGAAAGGTGCTCCGGACATTGGACCGAAAGGATAAAAGTTGTCTGATGAAGAGAAGAAAAGAATTATCTTTAGAAAACTGTCAAGATGAAGCACGCAGATGTTCGCTTTGCTCACACTCGGTACGTGCTTGGTGTTTTCCCCTATCTCCTCCTCAGAATCCGACTACTCCACCTTGCAATGGTGTCCATCATGCGTGGTTAGCTCCGATGTGGCTGTATCCAGTGGCTTATTAGACGTCTGGCTGACGTAATCACCAAGAGAAAAAGGGAACGCTCAAGAAGGATTAAACTTGAATGTCCAGAGCGTGGACCAGGTCCTCTCGGACTCATGTAAAGGAAAACTCAATCGTGGAGGGATTTACCGGTGCAAGTTAATTAAAAAAAGCTTTACTCAGGTATTTTACGAACGAGGATAAATTGTACGTAAGAAAGATTACATATGATACGTGGCTTCATCATGATGATCGGATCGTCATATGGAAGGTGCTGTAATATTTATTTAAAATATAGAATCTGTATTATGAATATGGAATTCTTTAAATAAAATCAATTAATTTATTTACATAACCTTTAGAAAGAGGAGATGCTTTATAATTTTATTCGAATTAATAATATTTATATTTAAAAATAAGCAAACTATCTTCCACGTGAAACTTCTATTTCATTTTCGCCGTATTCTTTCCATGCGCTGGTACAATATTATTTACATCCGTTGGGCGTTGTCCTAGGTCTCGCACTTAGCATAATAGAATCTGTTTAATTTGTTATTCAAACTAGCCGTGCTAGGTAATGAATAAACGTAAAATCAATCATGCTACCCTCACCCACTCCACCGTTACCATTATTTGCAACGCATAACTCAATTCGCGCCTTCGCGCTAGCAGACGGCATCTATTTCCGAGCGTCTGGGGCCAGTGCCAGTTGTAATGGTACGCCATTTTTGGACGCGGTACGCTGTAAATATGCATAGGCTTCATTACCATGGAAATCGTTTCACTGGTACAGTGTCGTTTACCAGCTTGGGGAGGATGAGAGGTAGAGGGAGGGCGTTTAGCTTACGATCCAACCTGGTGAACGAAAGCATCCTAATCCAACGATCGCTTCAACACGGGGCGAAGACAAATTTTAAGTGCTATTTATTCAAATAACTAAGACGTAAGATTGGGAGACACTAGGGAGAAGCACTTGGGCGGGAGCGTTCTACCGTTTCCGTAACCAACCAAACCATTTTGCAAAGAGTTCAATTTCATGTCTTTGATGCTTCTTTCCCCAGGTTTTGTTCTTCATCCGCAGCAACAACAAAAAAACACCACGGGTAATGCGGATAATGAAAGTAAATGGTACTTTACGTTGGGGCACATTTTTCAACCACCGTCGCGTGCGTGCCTTTCGTTTGATCCTGTGGAGCATTTACCTTTTTGTTAAAAATAATATCGATTATTGAATTAATTATACGCATTAAACGATTTCTCCTACGGGGCACAAAAAAAAGGATCTTGCACGGGGCAAACGGGTCCCTACGTCAGTAACAGGCACCAGGCTGCATTCTTTGAGGTCGGCCGTTCAGCCATTCTGCATTTACGCGCCTGGAAGCGTACCGCACGTAAATAATGCAGGACTAACGAGAACGAAACAGCACGGACCCTGTTGCCACGATGGGGCGGCCTGTGGGTGGGGATGTGCTACAATCGAGGCCGAAAGCTAGACCATGTACGCATAGATAAAAGCATACAAATATGCTCACATCGTGCAACTCATACATATTCATAGCAATAACTCATTGCATGCGGGAACAAGCCGTGCCGCTGGTGGTCGTTGGTGCTATGACGGTCGATCGTTTCGAGCCGCCCCGGGGCAGCGCGCTGGATCGTGGAAGAAGGCCACCTTCCACGAAAGAATAAATGGAGAATGTTTTTGCAAAGGCTTTTCCTCCCGTCCAGATCTTTGCACCACAAAGATGAGTGTTTAGTACGAAATTCCATCACACACACACACATATATACATGCGTAGTCCAACATACAACGCACACAAACCGGAACTTTGAACCGGTTGTTTAGTGCACTTCGCTTGTAGCTGTTTCTTTTTCTTTTCTTCCCCTCCGTGGGGTGAGATTATTTTCACCAACGAACCGTAAACCGTACGCTGGCGGGCGAGACACAAAGGGGGAAAAACAACAGGGGGTGCAAGGAGGTTGTGATGAGCTTGAAAACACACGCTCACGCACGTGCCCACAAAATACTAATATTTCACGTACTTTCTATTTTGGTATGCTTCACTTTTGGATTTGTTTTTTTGTTTTGTTTTGTGTTTTGTTTTACTGTATGCATATATTATGCGCTTGTATGGTGAGTTACCATTGGATGGAAGTTATTACTTTTGGAGGATGGGGTGACCATTGTCGAAAGATCTGGTAGGTGTGTACAGTTGGGAAGGAAACATATGTAGTGAAGGATTCATTAATGGATTGTTTGGCAGATTTGATTCTAGATATAAAATATCTGCAAAACTAATTGAAATTTTGCTAAAAAAAAAACAAGTAAGGTTGGTTAAAGTTGAAAGTATTTAAACATTACACAAAATGCTAAAAAATATATATAAAATATATGTATGTTTATGACCTAATGGATATTGTGTGTGTCATAAACAAAATAATTGAAATGAACAACCCCCCAGCGAAAATAGGGGTCTTATTAAAAGGGGGGTCTAGACTTATTGGAACATGTGTCCTTTTACAATAATAATTAATCATAAATGAAAAAATTAGACAGAAGCCAATAAAAATATAAATTCAAAATTAAGTTTAGACAAATACGAGAAAAATGAAGTAAGAAAATAGATACCAAGAAAAGAAAATGAACAAAAAAAAACACAATACATCATCATGGCAGGTTTTTTGCACTGCATTTCAATCTCACAAACGTGTATTTATAATGAAAAATAAATAAAACTAATTTGTTACAAAACAGGAGAAAAACTTAGATCACAATATGAATTACATTTTTAAATTGTTTCTCCTGCGATTTGAACATTTGATATAAAACTTTTGACAATGAACGGACTGCCCTGTGGAGGTTTAGATACAAATGAGGAAAACTATAAATAATCGACCAAGGCTACTCGAGGACAAAATGCAATCAAACAAAAAGGAAAAACAATTGATGGTATGTACGATGCAAGAGATACCTCCAGCGTTACGTTTTGCGACAATAAGGGAAGAGTCATCATTTGTAAATTTTTTTTATGTTGCGTCATTTATGGACATTCCTTTCCTGTTGAAAAAAAAAAATAGATAAAACAAATTACCCTCTAACGATCTCATTGCTAGGTGCTTTAAATGGCGCATCCTTGAAAGTCGTTAAATATATGCAATATTTAAAAAAATGGATAAATTATAGCATGCCAAGGGCGGACCATTATCGATTGCGCCACTGGGTAGCGGTGCATGAAATGGTCACTTTTACAACCAATTGACGGAAATCAATTAACCTCGCAAACTCACCATCAAACAAGCACCCGGCCAGAATACATGAATAATCCTTTCAACGATCCGGGCCGAAGTGGGTGGTCGAAAAAAAGTGATTTTAAATGACCATTTACGTTCCGCCCCACCGGTCGCCTCCTGGGTGTGATTTTTCCTCCCCGCCAATCACCAGAATGCGAGGGTATGAATTTTTCAACCAATTTTTCAAACAGCCACACCCAAACCGTACCGGTCCGTCGCGTTATGGTGCCGGGTCACCTCCGCTTTTCCGCAAATGGGTAGATTATTCAGACGTGCCCAGAATTTCATTGCCCGTGCCTCGATTCGCCGTGGTACGATTTCGATGGTCCGTTTCATAAAAATTTAGCTTCCCACGTGTCGGCTGAATGGACGGCCATTTCCGCCAAAGGAAAATGAGGATCCTTCGCGAACGAGGTGATTGTGTGTGGGTCTTGTTGAGCGTGGTTAAGAGTTTGGTGTTTGACATTTTGAATATTCAATTAAGCAGTTTAAGCGTGGTTGTTGCGTTCGTGCCTGATTGTTGTGGCTGAATGAACCTACCACATATGGAGTTTACATCTAAAGGTGGCATGTAGCAGATGAATTGTAATGTGGGCGATACTGTTTGCTGTTCTTTGTTTATTGTCTGTTGGATGTTGAAATATTAGAAAAATGTCACATTTTTCACAAATGAAACCAAAGGAGAAATGAATTCAATTTTCTTGATTTATTAAGAAAGAGAATTTAACGTGGGAAAACAATTACAAAATTGTCAGATAAAATGGCAAAGGTTATCGTCTTTAATCACTCATATATAAAATCGTCATATGACATGCGTTTGTACAAACTGGAAATTGCACTCATGTAATGTCAAATGTTCAATTCCTCCAGCTGCTACCTTAGTTGACATGTAAAAACCTTCAGTACGAATATGGTTTTCCATCACATAACAACCAACCGCCATTCCCACGCGGTATGAAACGTTGTGTACGATTTTTTGCCTTTAATTTTCCCCATTTTTTGTGTGTTTTGTGTTACAATTTCCATCGAAAACAAGCGGGTAAAGCAAAACTGTTTCCAACCCAAACGGAAACGAACGGATTGAGCGAGCTGGAAATTGTATCGCCAAAACCACGACGCTATTCGATATTCCGTTCGGTTGGTTAGCTCACCGCCCGTCCGATGACGACGATGATGATGGAAACGACGACACCGACGACGCTTGGTGATGGGTATCCTCGGTATCACCGTTAACCCCGGAAGGATATCGAAACCGAACGAAGCTGAAAGATGCCACGCTCCCGTTTGATGGTTGATTAGCGAAATCGATCCAACCGAGCAAAACCCCGACAACCCGGTGAATGAATGTGAGCATTCGGAAGGCTCAGAGGAAGCGGTGATGAACAAAGCAGTAAGCAGGCAAGTAGGAGAAAAAAAACATGCAGATCGCTCCTCACAAACCATGCGGGAATGGAAACGAATTGGCGTGGCGAATTGATTCGCAAGATGAAGGTTTTTCACCCGTACTTCCGCGTATGAAGGGTGTGGGCCCTTGGTGGAACAAACCGGAAACGTGATATGGTAATTTGGTTACGTAAACGGAACGAACGACAGCTTCTGCAATCATCGGAGCGCACTGGAACCGATCGGTGCGGTTGCTGGGAAAGAATTTAAACAGGATCAATCCGGTGCCCGTTGATTGGAGCATGGAATACAAAATGGTGCGGGGACCGACGTGCGGTTTGACGGGTATGGATGATGGAAGTCAAGTTGGGCAGATGAACTTGGGACATGATGAGAACCCCTGGATACTACATGGGTTGTTACATTGGCACTGATCGAAGGTCGTTTAATGGGTTGATCCGGATCCAAAGTGGGATTATAAAATGGTCATAATTTTGCGTTGAAGAGTGATCGTTATTTATAAATAATGTTTATGTGCTTGCCTTTTTAATGACCACTAGATTATAGTACAGTATCTTTGTTTTTTCAAGGTGCAATAATAAGTATTTCCCGTTTGTGCCAGATGTATTAACATACTATTTTGATGTGACTATTTGAGATGTTTGAAGCGACGGAAATGGGGAAAAAGTGAAACATTGGTGAACGATTCTTTTTGTTAGCTGTTTACTAAATTTGAAAGAAAAATGGTTAAATTTATTAAATATTTAAAGAAACCAGCTGAATAAAAATATACAAATTGTCTTTTAAAAAAATAGTTGTAAGTAGATGTTTATGTTAACAATAATTTAAAGTTTTTGTTTTGTATGACGGATGGGATTTAGGTCCCGGAACGTCATGTGAAAGACCAGGTGCCGATACCACTATCCCACCGGGCCGCCGTATATTAACGTGCTGATAATACGACAGATACCGTATATAAGCGCAAAAATTAAGTAAAAACTCGATTTGCAAGTATTTTAAAGATAAATGATTAACTATTTAATTGTAATTATTTGTTAGAAATGTTATAAAATTCGTTTGAAGGTAAAAAACTACAAAAATTATTAGTGCTTTGCAATACACTTGAAATACAATTTTAAGAAAGCAAAATGAAGAATAAAATTAAACTAATTAGCAGCGCCTACGTTATAACACTTTTCTGGACAAAATCCTTAATACATTTATAGCTTTGTTTGTCATATTTTACCCTCAACCAACGATAAATCACTAGCAACTCTTTCTTATGCCTTACCCGTTAGCGGAGGTTGTTAACCTGTTAGGCAGTTAATTTAGAATTCCATGCATAGACCACAAAGCTCACTTATGGCTGATATATGGCGTCACTCGCGTTACACGCTCAACATTATCATTAGTCACCTGTATCCGGTGATTTGTCCATGCGCGGCTGCAGCACACTGACCAGCGTATGTTCCACCTGGAAAAACTACCGATTTTCACACGCACGGTAGTAGCACGACGCTTCACGAACGGCAAAAGCGGACAATTTAATTGAGAAATATTTACTCCAAAACGATGAGCATTACTTTCCGTGCTCGCTTGCTACCAGAAGAAGCAATAAACGAACAATTTATGAGTGGTAATAAAAGCTCATCTTTCGGTCCATCCCGCCGGTGTTGTTTCCCCCGAATCTTGCCTCCAACAACCACACACACACACCCGATCAGAAAGCTATTTCGTCCGGCAGCAAAGTTGTGAAGCACTTTCTTTCGTCACGCCAAGTCATCGTACGGGAAAAGGGGGGGGCGAATGGATGAGTTTTCAAAATGCGCGCACACACTTCAAAGTGATCGCGTTACGCGCTGGGTGTGGAAAAATCGGGCCCGCTAAGCAAGAAGGGGAAAAGTTTGCCTTTTTTTTGTTATGGCAAAACTCACGCAAAACATGCTCCACATCGGTCGGGCACGGAAAAGCGATTGACGTAAAATGGAAAACTTGTTACATTCGCGGCGTTGCTCGGTGATGGTGGGACCCCGCCGTCCATTCGGTGAAACGCGAAAGTGCCATCTGACAGTTGTGCGCTGGACGACCGGATGGGAGTTAGGGGAGAAAATGCAATCACATCCTTACAGACCGAATGCTACCATCCGGCTAGCTACACTACCCGGAAGCGAACCATCTGTCCATTACTTTGTGCAATGGCCGACTGGAATGGGCTGCAATGGTGTCCCACAGCGAGGTTGAAGCGTGATAATCGTTGTTACGCTAGTTGAGGAAGGTTCTTAACCAAGGGTTTCTTTCTGTTGTTGGTGAAGACCGTCCTGTTTTTTTCACTATGAGCTTAATAACCTGCTGTGCCACACGCGTTCCATTCGAAATGCTTCTCATCCAACGCAAAACGACGAGCTCGTTAACGTTTGCATCCATTTCCGGCAACATACTCGGGGGGGAAGTTTCCCCGGTAGTGGAATAAGCATTGAATCACCCCGTCCAATACGCTTCGATACGGAATCGCGATTGTCTTCGGTGCTGTCGCTAAGCTTCCGGAATGTTTATTCTTCCCAGAAGACGTCCATAACTTCGTGACATCTTGCCTATTGATGGCTTTGTTTTCGGGAATACCGGTGGCAGGATGGTTCGACATTCGCATCCACAACGCACAGACAGCAGGAGTTTCTTCCGATTACGCAGCACAACGCATTACACTGCCATCGGCAGAGATTTTCCGCTCCGAGGTGCCTCGTTTCCGGTCGTGTCACGATTCCTCGATGAATAAGTAAATGGTCAGTTCGTGAAATGTGTACATTTGCCGTACGGCTGACGGCCTATCGCTACGAGGGCCGTCACAATATCCGTTGCGTCCCGGTACGCTTCGGATCGGGAATGTTAGGTGGAGGAATTTCACCACAGGAGATTGACTGTCTTGAAGTTCTGTTGATCCAATGCAGGATACTTTTGTAGGTAAAGATATTTCGGCGAATTACGATCTGAAGGGAGTCAACAATGAACCGATTTTCTAGTCAGTATCAAGTATAGTCTTTGTTGCACATTTTGAAACAAGAAGCTTGGAATTTTCCACATGAAGCATTGAATCAAAATATCATTGGTTCAATTTTCCAGGTTTGTTCGTTTGTCAGAGAGGATATAGACTATTACAAATTCAAAATTCAGATTCTGAATGAATATTGTGACCAATTGGACACCAATTTGGGCCATAGACTCTTCTCTATTCTCCGTCTCCAGAAGGAAGAAACTCTGGAACTGTGCATATTATTGATTATTAGTCTCTCTTGCACATTTAGGGGCCAGACTCACAATTTTAAGGATTCTCGGACTAAATTAATTTTTAGTAATTTATATTGTGTCACTTCTTACTAAGTTGGCAAAGTTGTCTGTATCATTGTTGGTAACCTTCACTCAGAAAATAAATTTGACCTGTTGCACACTGCACAATAACATGTTTTCGACAACAAAACATCCAAACAGGTGACTACGCTTCATCCACCATTAGACTGAACTTGACCGAAATTATCCAACCTCTAGTGCTCGTGCAACAAATGGCTTCCTGTTCCGTTTTGTAATTGTACGCCAGAGGGTGTGGTAAACCACAGGTAAGCACATAATAATGCGCGTTCTCACTGCAACTCACGTTAGTCGCTCCGTCCAGTCGTGGAATCCATCCAGGCAGAAGTAATCTGCTTGGTTGGCGAAGACCACCGCACCTGAAAAATAATATTACCAGCCAGAGCGACGGAACACACGGAGGCTGCCACCGGACGAATGGAGAGGTGTTCCGAAACCCTTTTCAATTGCAATTACACTACACTGTGCTCTGTTTTGAATGATGAAATGTGGCTGCTCGGAGGTGATACCTTCTTCTAGGTCACATTTCCATACTACGCTCACCGAGCAAGAGTGGAAAACTCGGGTAATATGGTCGAGCTGGTACGTCTTGGGTGTAATCTTCGACACAAGTGTTTCTGTCCCTGCCGGGAACGCTTGCTACCCCGGGTGCTTATCGGATCTGGATGGTGCTGTTTGCTTCTGAAGCTCAACGACACCAACCAGAGCTACCCAGCCAGCCAGCCAGCCAGCCAGCCAGCTATGGGGCGTCTGGAATCCTTTCAATCCACTGTTATGAAAAGGACACACATACGACTGGGTGGCAACGGTGTATGTGGAGACGACGACAAAGGGTGGATTAAAAACATTGCTCCGGTATTCAAATTGTGGTGTCAGTTGGCCCGAATGCCGGCAGACATCGCCCACAGAGCGCTCGGTATACGCTCTCGGATTGGATGCATTCATACAGCGATGATAATCCGGTGCTGTCACTTTGCCAATGTTTATCTTTATCATCGCCAGCATACCCCTGCAGAAATGATGTCATAAGTTAGGACTGTATTCTAAAAGAGGCTTTATTTAAAAAAATCAAACATAATAATTTTGTATCTAGAAAAATAGAATACTAATTTTGAAAAATACCTTCTCTTTTTTGGTAAAAAATAAGCAAAAAAAATATTAAGAAAATAATTTCAATAAATGCGAAAATTTAAATCAGTTATCCTCAATCAATGTCAGCCATCATTCCACAGCTATAGCTCGACTTCCAAAGAGACCCATCAACAATAACCCATCACTTCACACGGCTGGCTCTCGGTGCCAAACACTTAAAACCTTGCGACTCGTACCACATGTTGGCAAACGTAGTATTTTGCACTAATCCGCCCCCCTTCCTCACGATCCCAGGCCCGGTCAGCCTCTTCCTGACACCCTATTGTGTTGTGTCGTCACTCTCCACACGGTGGTTCCACTCGGCACAACATCGTCGTTACAGTTGCACACGTACTCCATGAACCAAATGAGTGCTCGGAGGATAATACCATCATTTCACCGTTCGTTCGGTCGCTACTGAAATCGTCATCGTTCGTTCGCACTTTGGCAGATGGACACGGTGTGCGAAAGGCCGGGCCCGGTCGGGCAGGTCGTTATGCCGTGATGCAGAAACGTATGCTTTATGGTTTGCCCCCGTTGGCTAACTGCGCCCGGCATTCTGGCCATCCGGCCCAACGAACCGAAGCCGGAGGTCGTTCCGAATGTAATGGGTGACATCTCTTAAGGAAGCTTCATCTTACCATGAGGTGGTGGGTGGTGGTGATGGCAAGAGTCCTCACTAATGGCTTTGCCAGGGCTGGCGGTGAATGAACCGAAGTAATGATGAAAAAGATCCTCATTCAACCATCATATCGCCCGTGGTAAGATCTGGTGTAAATCTCGAGCGACTCGTCCGTCTCTCCAGCTCTTCTTTCGAGGAGGCTCCACCCCACGGTGGCTTTTGTATATGTTTAATCACATCGCAACCTACCGATGGCGTGTGCATTTGTAAACAAGGCATCCACGGCACTGCCTCGGGCAACAAATTGGCTCCCCGGCTGCCTTATCTCGCCAGCGCTTCCGTATTCAATCATCTTGCGGGTAGTGCGGGATTGGATCACACGTTAAGCCGCTCGGTACGGAACCCTTCTCAAGCGGTGAGTCATCGGAAAGATGCCGCCCGATATTAGGGTAATAAAATATTGATCCACTCCAGTAGCGCTTCTGGACCGAAAACTTTCGATCGCAGGAAAAGCCGGCTACCGGCGTCACATCACGTTCGCAGTTTTTACACATGCCCTAGGGGAAGGAACGCGAAATCTAGTCACTCATTGAGTCATTTATCACCGGCAGGGGGTTTTCGGTTCGGCTCTGCAACCCTTGCCTGCCTTATCGAAAGACAGGGTGAATATCAATATTTAATAACCCATTTTTCCACCCCGTCCGAAGCCCCGTGCCGGCACGATTGACGAGGGTTCGGGCGATTTTGCGTAACATAAATTAAATGTTAAAATCATAATTTATGATGCACCACTGTCAACCTCCGGTGGTGAAGAAGGGTGAGCACCTTACGCTGTGATGTGTTCGTGTACCAGAGGAAAAACGGGTTAATAAATAACTGAGGTTAGACATTTTGACAGCAATGGATGGTGGAGGTAGTGGAGGACAGGTGGATAAGAGGGTCAGTCTGTATCGGAACGTGCAAGTAGCTCGTGCCAAAAGTAAGAATCGCTTCATTTAACCTTCCCAAGGTTGAGGTTGCATCCTGGTCATGGCACCAGAAATAATTTATTAAACTGTTACAAATTGCATAAAATAAGTAAAGTAAACATTACTACTCTTCCCCTCATTATTTGGAATAAATCTTTGCCCATGCATCAACGTACTTCCCGTAACGCAATTAGTCTTACACCACTTTGTCCGTTGGAGATCATTTTTCGTAAAAGTTTTCCACTCTTTTACGAAATTTGTCATTTGTGGCAATTTAAGATGCTCGACCCATGACCCACACTAACCTTCTGTTTGGTGAACGTTAAGAAAAGAGAAAAGTGGTGGCGTAAAGATCAACCAAAAGACTCATCGGACTATTCGCCATTTCCTTATTAGCGGATGCTTCCACGGACGAACAAATGAGCCATCGTTAAACTGCACAACATTATCAACTGGTGGATTATCAACGCTCAACGGGGCTGATTCGGGACGCACGGTGCAACGTTGGGGCCATCCCGTCGTCTGGTCGGGGTCGTATTTAATGTCCGGTCTTGCGGAGGTCAAGCAGTAGCAAATGCAGAACAGAAAAAAATCTCTTGGATCCCTTTTTTTCCTTATAGTTCGGAATTTTTTCCCTGTTACGCTCCTCGAGGTAAAGCTTAAAAAAAGCGATTAAGGGAAGATAAAAGTAACATTCATTTTGTCCTTTGCTCTTCACGCTGTTAATGCGTACTCCTTCTATTTTTTCTCTCTCTCTCTCTCACTACTGCCACCATTTTGTAAGGAAGCGACCAGCTCACAGGGTTGGATCCGTTTCAGCAGCAACGACAAAAGCGCACCCTTAACTGGGCACAAATCACCGTCAGCCAGGGGAACTCATTAACTTATTTCCATCTCACGCCTTGCGCGTGAAGTGTGAATGTGGCCATGTGGCCTTAAACGTCTGCACGAAAGGAGCGAAAGTGAGTGAAACCGGCAACCCCTCATCCCACTCGCTTCCGTTACGTCAAGAACATTAAAACGCTGTCCAACTACTGTTTGTTGCTCCTTTTGCCAGTAAACGATGCAGCTTAGCGCCATCGGCAAACGTAAATTAAAAATTCAAACCCGTCACTTGAATCTGGACCTGCTGCTGCTGAACCGGACGGCTGCCTGGCTGGGCAAAATGGAGTACCGCTGCCTGGGAGCTGGATGAATGGAAAAGTATGCCCAGCTGCTGGTGATTGGGAGTAATGAAGTTATTTATTTATTAAATTAACAAAACTCCACTGCACCGAACCGGTGGAGCGAAAGGAGAATCAGAGATTTGTTTCTAGCACATCTTGCACGGTCAGCTAAAGTGAAGCAAAAACGGGGAGCAATGGTTTTTTGTGTGTGTTTCGCCCTTTTGCTGGATTGAATTAAGCTATTATCGGCTATCCGCTCCAAAACTGGAACCGAAGATTTTTGCTGCTCGCTTCAAGCAGTAGTGTTTTACAAACGCTAGAACTACTAGTTCCAAGAAGGAGGCAAAGTTTTAACAGGGTTTAAGAAGAACCTCTGCACATGCCCCCTCTGGTTGGGTAGTTATTCAAACGAAGAAAACAAAACTTTTTCAATCAGCCAAATCTTTTCGCAAGGTGCGTTGAATTGAATAAACTAATTATTTTTCACATCATGTTGGCTTTGGGAGGTTTTTGGATTTGCTGGTTGTTGAAAAAAGCTTCCGATAAGAACACATTCGGATAATGACAAAAATACACAAAGATATAAAAACTCAATTTTGCTAAATATATTTCCCTGCCCCCTAACACACCAGGTCGATAGTCGAATGCCCCCAAAGGTCACAAAAAAGCCGCCCCCGTTTTCTTTACGAGCGACCAAAAGTCGGAATGGAAAACCATTCTTATATGTTCGTGTGTGTGTGTATGTGCATCGCCGAATCGCACCAATAAAACTTCATCTTGCACCAATGTGAAGTGGCATTAAACTCAACGGGTGGGGTAATCACCATTAAAAGTTTGTGGTGCATTTGATATGCACCTTTTTGGCGGCCAAAAAAGCGTGGTGCTTCACGCGATTTATTGAAATTTAAGGGGGGGGGGGGTTGAAAGTTGGGTGGTGCAAAGAAAGCGCTAAATCGGATTGCAATCCCGAAAACGAAACACAAACTCATTTAACTTTCTGCCACGTTTTGACTGCGACCGGTTGGGAAAATTGTTTGAGCAAACATTCAAGGTACCTTACCACCTTTTCGGCAGTGTTTGGTTTATGTGCTATAAAATTCACGATTTTCAAGATTCATTGGCTGGAGTTTAAACTATAAAAATACCTCCGCTAACGATAGTTCTTGGAGCGAATTTTCAAATTGTCATAAAGATAAGCTTCCAGTCATTTTGTGAACTTTAGCTTAAGTATCCTGGTCACGGCACCAGCATTATGCGGGAGATTGATTTTCACTTGAATTTGTAAAACACAGCGCGCCATAAAGATGTTTATTCTCGAATGTAACAACCATCAATTTTATGTCCAAGATAGTCCACTATCACCATAATAGCTACAATTTGCATATCGGTCGATATTTTTAAATCACCCACCTACAAAGGAAATCCCCAATCCGCCCCTGGAGAGCTTTCCTCTAACCCGGCCAATAGAATGAGTAAATGTTTTCTTTTAATTTCCTGTTGATCCAACCGCCGTAGTCACTTCACGGGCGAGCGTAAAGGCGATAAGCCAACGATACCTTTCCGTCACCCAAAGCCAGCCTGAGAAGGGCACGGCTAGATGGCGGATAGAAAAATCCGTACAAAATCCATCAAACCAGCGACTACGACCATCGTAACGTCGTCGGCCTGTCTGGCTGTCTAAAAGGCAAATTCAATCAACTTATGTTCAATACAGTTTCCGTTTCATCAATTCCATTATTTAGCGGACGAAGACGAAGGAAAACTTTCTCCCAACACCGACGCCACGACCACGCCGGAGGAGGTTCTGGCCTGGTGCGGGTTTCTCCTCTAGCGACGCTCAACAACATCACTCAACGTCAACGGTGAACGGCGATGAGGCAAAGATTTCTCGTTTCCGGTCCGGGAAACGCAACTACAACGCCCGTTTGGTGGACGAGCCGAGACGTTATCATTCGCGCCTTTTGCGTCCTTTTGCATACCTTACCGCACCACCAATCTCGCTCACTCGCCAGGCGGACCATTTTCCTTCCTTCCACCAAGCGGTATGTGTGAAAACTGTTTACGGCTAACATTTGCATACTAATAAGCTGCTGCCTATCGGCGAATTTATTAGCCATGCTGTAAAGACGCAACCATTTGCACCAGGCAGTGTGGAGTTTTCCTGGCTCGCGTTTTAGTGTCCACCGCCGCCATGTTTCGGGCGAAAGCTTGCCTACATTCATTCGCGAAGTTAAACGGAACTGACGGGTGGCACTACGGTGATGGCACCTAATTTTTGAGACGACGTTATTTTTGGCCGACGGTTTGCAGGGACATTGTCATGAAAAATGTGATTATGCTTTGCCAGAAAAACAATGCACACATTTTTAGTGTGTCTTCCACTCAGAGCAACGGTGTCTGGAAAAGTGGGTCTGGCGTAATCGTGGAAGCAAAAGCTTCGGGATGGGTACAGGTTTGAGGGTGCAAAAGTGTCTTAAAAATAATACCTTTTGTTTTCCTCCCCCGGGGGAAATAGGTTGATGCGAGGAAGGCTTAGATGAAGATTTACTCAGGCGGAGATGATATATTTTTATACACTGCTAGGTGAACGGACCTAGATCTCTTCTCTAGATCTCTATATTTCCTTTATGTGTTGATGTTCTCGCTTTTGGTCTATATTTCAACTATTTTAATAAGTTCATTAAATGGAGTGGTCAGTGGAGTTTAAATTGTACGTTACATATTTCTTAAAGCTTACTAAATATAAACTCTATATACCGGAATGTAAGCTTAGAAGTTTTTTTTCTTAATTTTTCAATTTTATCAATTTTCAATTTTTCTTTATTTCTTTCGTAGTTTCGGAGAAAAGTCTTTTAATATAAGTTTCTTAATCGAATCTTCAATTCGGTAAATATATGGTTTCAATATTTCTTGGTCAAAGGTCATAGCAAAAATAAACAATACTAATTTTAATGTTAAATTGAAGGCAAACCCAACAGGCATTTTGAAAAATAAATTGAGGTTCCATTGTACATTCTTAGACCCAGAATTCAGGAATGCCACCTTTAAGAAGTTATGTCCGAATGAAGACATTTTGAATGATTTTCATCTTTAAGTATATGAAGGAACGATGCAGCAGTTCCATGTTGAACAGATGAATTCCTAGAGCAATGAATAAGTCTTAACTGCCAGACATGTAAATCGAGTTAAAATTTCATTACAACATTACTAGTTTTTTCAAAAATGCATAGACATGCTTTATATCTTGAAGGATTTTTGTTGATTTACAGATTACATTCGGTTAATAATTCAGCTTAACTCTTTCGAAGCTAGTGTTTAGTAAACTTGCTAGAAAAATTTTAAGTCAATCAGCCAATTTTATTTGTTGGGTTAAAAACTATTTCAAAAAGGAAATATTATTCCAGTTATTTAGGCAAAGTAATTAAAATTGCAAAGTCATACTCAATGGAGTATCTCATAACACTATTGTAGCAATAACGAATAAAAACGTACGAGAGAGTAACAACTATTGTGTATGCCGTAATCGATTCGAAGAGGCACTTATTCCGAATTGCATTACACGAAACGACACAGGAGCATAATTTTGTGTGTAAATATTTGTCTGGCAAACAAACATTGGCAGGTATGCGCATACGGAAGGAGCGAAAAGGAAAGAAACGAGTAAACAGCAAAGAAATCCTGGTAATAAAATTTATTACTTATTCATGTAAGGTAATTACTACAAACACCACACGAACGTTTACGAGCAACTGTCACACCGAATGCGAGCACGTGGCACGTTACACTATCGCTTTCCCGGACCCTTTTTTTTATTACCATTTTTTGCTGATTCCACCCGGTTCCACTGTCCAGCCGTTTTGCCGAGTACCGGCCCCGTGAAGGATGCTACTTCATAATCATCAGCGAATCGTTTCGGGGGCCTTTTTTTGTCTCTTTGGCTCCATTTTGTTTTGGTTTTGCGATGCCCACGGAAGACCGTCAGCGGACCCGGTGACCGACTGGAATCCATCCCGCCAAAATCCCTTGTTTTATTGAAAATGAATTTTTTTACTGTCCGGACCGTGCTTTCCCGTGTCGCACAAATCCTGGTCCCAAACCCCAATAAACCCGTAGCGAATGACGAAAAACGCTGGGACTTTCCCCCGGTTGCAATAATGTTTATTTTGTCCATTACTGTTTTAATGCGGATGGCAAGCGATGGCTCACACACATACAAACGTACATCCGGCACAAAACCGTATCCGGAGGAGGGTCGGTGAGGGCCGGGAGGACCTTGAGACGAACCGTTAGTTCAACCCATTTTTCCCACAACCATTTCCACCGGCATTTGCCGGGACTACGTCAAACTGGTTACGGTGGTGCGATTTGATTTGTGCGCTGATGCGTACGTGTTCCCCGGGAAGGAACATCAAACGTGGACAGCGCTTGCTGAGAAGACAGTGGCAGAGCATAAAATACCGGGAACTGGGGGGGGAAAAAAAAGCGTCCGTGATGATGAAGCTGCTCAAGTGTATCTCACTCTACTGTGCGGGTGTGGCTGTGTCTGTGACGAGATGAGGGTGAGTGAGCCTGTTTGTACTCGCCGGGATGACAGGAGTTCATGACGGTCAAACACCATTTCTGTCCGCATGATAGGGTGGAAGATCGGTCAGGAAAGGTCGAGCAAAACCTGACCCATGCACAAGAATCACACACAAACACACACACACACGTATGTGGCCCCACTCATGTGAAGGACGAATAAATAAAATTTCATTTACCTCGGTGGAGTCGTTCGTTCGTGCCGAAGCGCAATGATTAGGGCGCATTAGCATCGTAAAGTGGAAACATAATTATGCTCCCGGCACCCGGGCACGCTGCGAGATGATCAGTATGTTTCCTGTGTGAGTGTGTTAGTAAGGGGTTTTTTTTTGTTCGTTTTTCCTCGCTATCGCTCTGTCCATTGGTCAGAAATGATGCGCTCAATTTGAATAAATTGGAAGATTTATGTTATTATTTCGTTTGTGGCTTTTGCCCCAGACTGTGTCCCTTTATGTGGCAGTGTGGGGTGGCAAAACTAAATAGTAACTAGTTTTAGATGCAGTTAAAAGTTCCAGCCGATGAGGGTTGCCCGGACGACACGACGTGATCACTTTAATGTTCCAAACAGAAATTTAGTATTTTGAATGTTTTTATTTTTCTCCCCTGAAAAAAGGTTTTATTCACTAAGAGTTAATTTATCTATCACAAGCATTATGACGGCGAAATGATCCATAATCATGCCCCGACCAATTTTATAGCGTAAAAGACATAAATATGAGCAAAGGAAAAAAACAGCATCCCTAACACATTAACGAAGCACTTAGGTTGCGGCCATAGTTGTCTTCTGATTGGGATAGTGTTGCGCTTGCCGCTCCTTTACCGGATGGTTTTGTTTCCAGCATGTTATTAGCTTGATGTTTAATCATCATTTACCGCTGTAATGGTGGTGCCCCGGTGCTATTTCTCACCAGGGGGCTAGTAGCTCATTAATAAAATATCTGACAACACAGACCATCTACCATGGCGATTGGGTAATTAGGTTTACGATTGAGGCGCCGTGTGCAAATACAGTTTCGGTGTTGGAAATTGTGCAAATTAGATGGGTGTGAGTTGTAGCAAGTTTTACTTGAAGTGTAGCCATTTAAAGGTATTCAGGGTTATTCAAGCTTCCTAAAATGTATTGAGCATATTTTTCAAAAATTCAAAAATGTATTAATAATTTTTTTTAAATTATACTGATGCTATGAAAATCTCTCCTTCAGCTACTTAATTCACTCCAGTTTAGCTTATAATTTAATTACTTCCAAAAGTACATAAATCTAATAAAAATCACAACTGATCGCCAAAATAATTTAAGATAGGAAGACGATCCTATCAAACCGGAAGTGCTGCACAATGACCCGTCGGGCACAACAATTTACAAACTTCATTAGCTTAACCCAGTTGTTGACGATGTTGCGAACCGGTGCCTTTAATGTCGTCATCCGTAAGCTCTTTCAACTCTTCACTGTTTCAGATCGATGTCTCAGATACGCTCATTCTAGTAAAAACTGAGAAAGGTAGAGAAAGAGAGTTCTGTAGAGAAATAAAGAAAAGCACTAAGTATCCTATCGTGTGTGACTGTCACGGTACTAGTCGGTGAACATGTAACCAACATCAAGATTCAACCTCAGTAACTATTACAGGAAACAGGGATTCCTACCAACTCGGGAGTCAACGATGACGAAGCGTCCCAGAACGTGGATGATGCCGGTAGCTCAAAATGGAATAGTAAAGAAGACAGCCACTAGGGTGTAACTCCCACCCACCCACACACACACTGAACCGCAATGAGCTTAAATCCCTTCGAACGCGTAGAACCGAAATGGTTCAAGTGAAAATGTGCACAATTCGTTTGGAAGCGACAAAGACAAAGCACCTTCAATCTGAATCCTTTTCCAAAGCCAGGGTGGAGGAAGAAAAGTGTCGCTCCGGCACCAGCATTAGAGCCGGCTGCCGGTGAAGTAACATCAGCCGCACCAGATCAAACGACAAAGATTACATGAATAATTTAAAACATGATTAAGTATGAAAAATGATCGTCGGTAAAATAGTTTCTCTACCTCATCGTCGTCACAGTCTCTGTGTGTTCATTCTCCAGAATCCGGGTTGGATCAGTAGCCTGGTAACCCTGATGACTCTTCCCGGTTTTTGCTATCATTCCGATGACTTGAACGAAACAATGAGTTGCTCTCCCAGTCTCTCGGTCACCGACACGTGGGTGCCGGTGCCGTCCGAGACAAACGGAAGGCATAAAAGTGCTTATCTGGACGCTTCATTTCTGACAGTGGCATACGCTCATAAAGTAAGAAAATGGACACCCGGACCACCGTTTCGTTTGCTGTCTCTGTGTGTCTGCAGTTGATCGTCTATCGGCAAAAATGTCCTCCTTCGCTTATCTTGCACCAGAATCTGAAAGCCCCATCGGAAAGCTGCGCCGGTCGGTGGAAAGGAAATGGGATCGGAACGCGGAAAGCCGGTACCGACGGAGGATTGTGCTAAACTTCTGTTTACATTTTCTGCCAACCGTCCGAATGGAAGCGGTCGTACAGAACGTGTCGTCAGCTTTAGGAAGTAATTTCAAAAGTGATGAATACGGTGTACAGCACTAGTTCGTTTTTGGTCCGTGCGAATATTTAGGCGAAGGAATAACTTTCGCTCTGTACAAAGCAAAAAAAAACATGAAAGAGAAAGAAGAAAAAACTGTGAAATAAATTTTGCAAAGTTACTAGACGAGCGCAAAACAACTGGTACAATCGGAATTGCCATGTCGCTGCACTGAATCGACAAGATGTTAATGGAATTAATGCCAAGGGGCCAAAAAGCTTTCTACTTTCGGCCAGTGTTTATTACGATTTTTCGGTGAAATGAAGTTGTTACCAAACTCGATTTGGGTGGGAAATTTCCGGGTGTTGTTCGGATAATTACAGATCCGTTGACGATTGGACAAACTTTACAAACTTTCCCATTTGTACGGACGTTGGTGAGTGGGGCGCAGCGCAGATGACGCGGTGTGGTGTTGTTGTGGTTTTGTGTGCGAGTATTATGTAGATGAATTATCTTTTAGTAACGAATGAGCATGGTTCATTATTCTGCAAAATACTTTTCAACCCTGAAAAGCTTTTCCTTCCGACGTTTGAAAATAATGAGCTCGATGGAGACGCCTAGTGCTTTTGAAACGGTCTTGATTTTTTGATAACTTTTAAAACAAATTGTATCAAATATTACTTTTCGTAGCGTGAGTTCAAATTGTTATACGTATAAACTACCTTCATAGGCATAACAAACCCGTTCCATATGTTCTCCTGTTCTATTTAATATTGTGCCGATGTTTAAACTTTTTCGAATCATCTCAACCCTAAGCTTGGCGAAATTTACAAAAGATGACAAATCATGGTATAACATATTATAAAGATCAAAAATTCGGCGTAATGTGAAATGTCATGTAATCGTTGTAATTATTGTGGAAATGTCTTTACAAAGGAAAATAACCAGATAAATCAGATATACCAGAAATTTGACCAATTATTATAGTCGGTATAATAGAACAGGACTCTACTGTTACTGTACAACCTTAGTAAGAAAATTTAACGAATATAACAGATTTTTCAGCAATATGCTTAAAGCTCGTTATAAGCAACTGAACGTGGAAATGTAAGTATGCCGTTTATTTGAAGCTTTTTGAAAAGGTATACGTTTCAGGAAAGAAATACGACCCGACCGTTCTACAGGGATAAAACAAAACGTTTTGTGACGAAGGATTGAATGCACTTGAAAACGACTTCGAACATTTTTTTAAATTTGAATCTTTACCTTTTTTCTACAGTTTGGTATTATATTGATAGGTATAACTTTTAATCATTTCCAAACATGTTTACTACATAATTCACAATAATAAATTGTTTATAATAACACTTTTTGCTGGGTTAGAGTTGTATTTTTTTTTCAACTGAGTAATTTGATTTTGATTGGATTAATAGAAAAACAATCAGAAGTCTATGTTGCACAAAAGCTCTTTACAAACTTCAAAGTTTCATTCACAAAAATCAAGTGCGCAGAATCCTGGTGGCATCTTCGCAGACACGCAATATTTCACCGTCATGCGATTTCCAACTATGGCAAAGCTTGTGTCCTTGCTCTGCTGTAGCATGGTTTGTGTATGGAATGTTTTTGTTATACGGTCGAAGTTATATAAAATTATCACAGATGTCTCATAATTTCTTCTGTGTTAAACACATTAAGTTGAATGTGCTGGCCTCTTGGATCTTTTTTGTTTTTTTTTTTTGCTTTATTTTCTTTAAGAAAATAGTTAACGCGCATTATCTTCATGTTTCCGTTGTTTTGGAAACATTTAATTGCTCTTTTACAAATTTTATTTTTAGTTAGGTTGAGTTTTGTTTAGAAAAAAATGTAATTGAGACGTTAAAATGTACCCTAAATGCTCTAGATTATTCTTCCTTATTATAAAATCTTTCTTATATCTCATTAGAACCGTTGACCGCAGAATACTATAACTGACTACTTAATTGACTGGTGAGTAAATACTTTGAATTGATTTTTTGAACTTTAATGTCAAACCCAGTAACGAAACGATTGAATTTCTGCATGGCGTTAAAAACGTCACATTCAACGGCAAAAAACCAGTGGTGTGAAAAATCGTCCATTTTATATATGCTTCCCTGTTGCGAGCCATACGAATCTTCTTACAAACCAAGAACCCAACTGCACCCTGCTGCATAACGCTTTCCTTTAATCGAGCGTCAAAGAAACCGTTCTTCCATTTTACTCTGCAGGAGTCCACTGAATGGCGTCTCGAATTTGCTTCCGTTTCCGCTTCGATCGTTTGCATTGACACAGTACGGGTGCATTCAAAAACGGACCAACGGCACGGCTTTCCCAGGGCGTGTGTCGTCCTTCTTCGAGGGGGTATCGTTTTATTAAAATATCATACCGCCTTCGGTACGCGGCAGCTTCATCGTAGCGAACTTCCGGACCCGGCCAAGAATCTGCCCATGTTTGGGGTTCGCCTTCGAGGACTGGCGACAACAGGCATTTATCATGCTTTCACGTATTGAAGTGCGATGAAGAAGCGTACCGTACCAACGGGTTGCATCATCCCAACCCTGCCCGGTTTGTTGTGCGTTTCCGTGGCAAAACTATTTCCGGTGTCAGTGCCACGTCATTCAATTATGAAACTGATTCCGCTTTGCTTTGAATGGGGCGCTCCTTTTGCAAGCATCGGTCGAAGCATTCTTCCACGGTGTGATGATCGACAAAGCGTAAAGGAATCGTTAAGAAATCTGTCATATTTGTGCGATATTATCATATGCATACCTTATTATGAGTGGCTAATGGGTAAAACATCTTGAACTCCTACAATAAGGTGGTTGTAAGTGATGCATTCCATTTGTAATTTGTAATTTCATTTTTAATCGATAATTATTTAAATACGACCTACTGATATATTTCGCTTTTTCGATTTTATTTAATTTCTTACATGAATACCTCAACTAACTTATTGCTAAGATTTTAGAATAATGAGCGAAACATTCTAATTAATATTTTGCATACAAAACACAGCCATTTTTCTAAATTACACACCTAGTGTAGCAATGTTGTATCAATCATTCAGAGTTGAATACAGGATTATGAATCTTTTTTACAAATGTAGCAAATAAAAAACATGTAAATCGATAATTCGTATGCAAAATTAACAAACTAATCCAAAAAATTTGGGTGTACGGTAAGTAGCTTATAAATATAAAAATGAAGTTCATGGAAAATTAGAAAAATATTGAAATAGAAAAGAAATGAAAATGGAAAATATAAGTGTATAAAAAACTATGATTTACTAATTCATATTTTAGTATATTTTGAAGCATAATTTTGTGATTTTGAACATCGAACATGTTCCAAACATGACTGCATAGCTTCTATTTATTTTCCAAACTAACTATTAGACATGAAATCATGATCAAAAAACCTAAAATAGTACAACTGTAGAGAAATTGCGATTTATATAAATGCACTCGACATCCAGAAAGATTAAACTCATACAGCCATTACAAAACACACTGATGGCGATGAATAGAAAGTTAGGATGAGATTGCTCACTGCAACCAACGGTTATGATTGAACGTGTTCAGGAATCTTCAATCCAATCACACACGCACATAAACACACACATACCCACTAAGAGGTTTGTATCCAATCGATCGGAAACGAAAGTGATTGCCCCAAATGGATCGGCGAAGGTTTCACGGGAAAGGTGCCATTCCAAGAGGCCCAAAACTATGATTGCTAGAAATCCATTCAACCTTCTGCCGCCCATTAGCTATCATTGTTACGCGTCATTCACTCACTCAAACCTTCCCCCCCCCACCCGCACAATGCTTAGACAATTGTTGTTTGGCAAAGTTATCCTCCACGCTGCGTCGGAAAATGGTTTGCCTCCCTGGTGGGATCCGACTTGCCCTACCGTGGCGGATGGAGCAGGATTTCGTAGCAGAACCAAATCCTAAGTGTGCCCACTCAGCGAGTTGTAACGGCGCATGAAAAACCACAACCATCTTTACCCACTCACACACACACACACGCACATTATTGGTGGAGAGAATTAGAAAAGCTAAGAGGTAGCTGATGCCAAAAACTCGGGTGCAAAACCTTTCCTTCGCACGCAATAACCGAACGAGGTTTCAATCCCGCTTATGGACTGACCGGTCTGTAGCGTTAGTCTCGGGCAAATAGTGCCTTTTCACGTGCAATCCGTGCCACCGTGTGGTGCGGTAATGAATCGGATGCGTTTCCACCTGGCCACGAGCGTTGGAAGGAGGCACCGAATGGTTGCGAAGAAACTGCCGGCAAACTTTAGTCATCACCATTTATCGGGGCTGTTTTCGGACTGAGTTTTCCGTCCTCTTGCGCTTGACTGCGCGTTCCCGGGACAGTATCGGAACCGGTTTTTTGGGGACCAGGACTGCTTGTATGTGACTATTATTATTATGCCAGTCAGCACTCGTGCCTGGTCCGCTTAAGCTACGTTGGTTTGATTTGTTTTTCTTTGCTCTCTTCTGCCCCTTTGCTTTTCAAGAACGAAATGAAGTGAAACGAGCGAAAGAAAAGGCAATGAGAATGAAACGAATCCTGTGCCAAACCGTTTCCCGCGTGAAAGTTTTCCCTGCTGGCGAGAAAGTGCAGTGACCATTTTCCAGCGGGTGGAACGGTGTTGTGGAGAACTTCCTTTTCACAACCTGCAAAACATTGCCCAATGTCAGCATAACCAGTCCGGGCACGTACACCTTACGAGTCTAATGAAAGAATCGACTCCCGAATCTCCCGACATTGGTTGGGGCCTCGTTCACACTCGTACGGCACCAATTCATTTCTCTCGATAGGCATCCTCCGGAGGGAGATGGACCTAAACGGGGAGAAAAAAAAAGAAATCAAGACAGGAAGAACTTTTACGACGAACCACAAAATGGCGTCCGCGAACCTAAACCCGTGGCTTAAAATCAAACAATAAAACCATTTCGAAAATTGACCTGATCCACCCTTTAATTTGGTGGGAAAGCTGTGGAAATGTTTTTTTTTTTCTACTAGAGTTGTTTTTCTCTCTCTCGATCCATTCAATTGCAAACAGATGATAATAAACACATAAGGGAAGCAATGGATGATGAAAGCTATTATATCAGTAACATTGTTTAAATCTCTATCCACCCCCTGCCGGGGTGTAAAGTGAGATCGATACGGATCTTTTGTAAGGCAGGCTACGGCTAGGGTTTCATTCACAAAACGTAAACTCAATTTGCACACGGAGCCACTCATTTCACTCGAAAGCAATCCTCCGAAAGGACTGCTGCAGTTGTCACAAAATTTTATTGACACTAATATTTTTTATAGCATCCACTAGCCACACTGAATAAAACTGTGGGCGCGATAGTGTGTGTGTGTTTAGTTGCCTTTTAGAATACAAAAATGGGAAACCTGATTGTCAGTAACAGATCGGCTTAACTTTTACTATTTCCTCTGTCCTCCTTTGGTCCATCTTTAGTCACTTTCGCTAGCAAGTGGATAAGAGGATGGACAACAGTTTGCCACAAACCCGTTGCGGATCGTTTCCCTTTTACCGATTTGCGCCATTAAATTTCCATGAGAAAGAAAATGTCGACAGTTTAGTGGGCATGGATGAGCTAAATAAGGCGAAAAGAAAAAAAGACGAGGAAATCAAATCATGCAAACCTATTAAACTGTCCGACGGTGCTGATTGAAGAAAACGCCTACCGTGAGCTTTTGTAAACGAGAAAGTTTGACTTAATGGTTGGAAAATAAAACTGGCACAATGATGCTCTGGAAAGGGCCTTAAAATGAGATTTATAGCTCGGTTTCCTGGAACATGATAGTAAGTAGACAAGAATTTAATGTGTTCATTTTATTCACCACACGTTGCAGCAATTAAACATTTCTGATGAAACGAAATTAATGGTGATTTGTTTCGCTTTAAAAGCTTCGTTCCTTTTAAAGCTTTCGATAAGAAACGAAGTTTTTTCTTCACTTTCCACTAGAGCATTTTGTTTCACAGCACTACCACGTACTCACGTACGCCACCGCCACAAATCGGACTGATAAGAACATTCTTCAAGATCAAATATTGATCCTCGAAGCGAGCAATCAAGCCCTCGGGGAGCGAGACCCACCCGGGAAGAAAAAGCACCCGCTCTGTCGCGTACGGTTGAAGGTTCGTTGCTTGTCAAATCGGTTGTGCGAGTTTAAGATCTCTTACTTCACCGGTACCCGTAACTTAACGCCTTTTCTGCTGACAGTTTTCCATAGCGATTTTCCTTACCCTTATCGCTAAAAGACTCCCGTCTCCCCGTTTTTACACCACCATACCCACCTCTCCTCAAAAGCCCAGTTTTAGTCAGCACCGGTGCACGCTGGAGCGTAATATAAATGTATGCGATCTGACAGATCATATATCACGTATTGATTGGCTGTCAAGGGGTAAAATCCTTTCCTTTCTGTCGCCTGCGTAAAGTGTCGATGATGTAAGTAGGTATGGGGTTCGAAAAATAAACCCTCCCCCCACAATGAGTGTGTGTGTGTGTGTGCTGAAAAAGAGGGTTATTTTTTCTTCGGTGCTCTTTCTTTCCATCTCTCAATGTCTCTGTCCTTCAGGAGAATGAAATCGAACAAGCGAAAGTGTGTGATCCATCTTGGTACGCGCTGCCTGCACACGGCAGAACCGTTCCGTGCATGGAAGAATGTACGCTTGTGTGCCCGTGTCTGATCGTGTCTTTCGTTGCTTCGTGCGAAATGAGGTCGCTGCAGCGATTCTTATGAGGTTCGCTGCGCAGTAATGGAACAGCTGCCCAGACTGTCACTCAGCGCACGACAGACTTGCAACGAGATTGGATACACTGCATGACGACATCTTGTTCGTTTTCTTTTCTATCGTTGCAATGGCTAGAAAATAACATTAAACTTTTTTGGCTAAGAAAAAGTCTCATTATATTTACAATTCATTGTATCTAAGTATCATTGTGTTTCATGACCAATGGGAGTTTCTTTTCGAACATTTCCTTAACACCCTTTTGAATGGGCAATGCTCCAGAGTTACATTATTAATACTAGTAAGTTATTTCTTAAAAGAGGAGGTGATAGAGATCTGGGTAGATCCAATGGGTCTCAATATTTGCAGGCTATTGAGCATAATGCATTCCAAAAGAAGATAGCAATAGTACAGAATCATTAGTTTGGAATTAACGGCCGTTCAACAAGGGATTAGGAGGGTCCCGAGGACTTCTAGTGTATTTTCAACTTACATAATAGGAGGCCTCTGGTTCCGAAAAAAAACTGATAACATCAATTCTCCGATCTTCAGAAAACGCCGAAGTAACGTTGAATATCTTATCGTACATAACTCTAATTCTACGGGATAGAAATCAATCCTAGATTGTAATCATCTGGAATTCTGGGATCCGAATTCGAGATTCAGAATATCCAAGACTTGAGAATGAATCAGGATTGCTCCACTCAGGGATCCCATTGCTCCTCTATAGATCAAACCACTGATCTACATATCTTATTTTAGGAATCCAAAGGTCCTGGATGAATTCAGAGGGCTCTCCCCCTCTCAAGGTTCCTGCATCAGACGCGAAGTTAATGTATAAGCTCTGGCCATTTCTATCAACTTCAAAATCAGTTTTCTAAAAGACTTGGTCCAACACTATACAAGTTACAAAACTGAGATCTTTATCGAAGCATACTTGCAATATTGACACTGATACTCGAGTATATAAACGTTGGGAAGCATTTGATGTTACAAAATACTCTAACAGAACAGGGTATTTGACATTTTCAGAAAAAAAGTTTGACATCCTGCTCTTTCCTCAGTATCGAATTAATCTCTCTATTGCAGAGTTTTGATAATCTCGAAAAAGATTCAAACGATAACCCATCGACGAGATACACGAATGCATTAAATTAATCATTTTTCATGCTCTCTTTATACATATTTATGATTTCTTGCTCTTTTTTCTGTTAAACTTTCAGTATTATATTTAAAAAATAACGCATAGATGCTTGTTTATGATATGTTTTTCATCATAGCACGTACTTCAACCATCAAACATGAATTTCCCTCCAAATCCACATTCCAAAGGACTTATAACCATATTATGCTGACTGTAAAACCCATTTTACGATTGTTATTAGACGAGTGAAAACACTCTCGTTACAATTAGCCGTTTGCACAAGCTCAAGCCTTTCCAGCAAAATCTCACCGATACATTTCACGTACCGGTGCGCCTATCATTACAAAAGCTCACCTATTAGCCACTGTAAAGCTACCACCGACTCACTGCGTCCGCCAGTAAACGTAGGAAAGGTGGAAAATAATCGCAACTAATTATTAAACGAATGGGAAAGCAAACCGGCCGGGTAATACCCGTCCGACCGGTTGCATGCAGTTTGCAGTTGCACCATTTTCGGTGAGTTCGGATTAAATTATATGGTCACATTAAAACCGCTGCACCCGCACCGCACACCTGCACTCCCCATGGGAAACGGTGTACTTCACTTGCACCTACGCCAATGTAATGCAGTTTGGCGTAAATCCACGCTAACCATGCATCGTTCGTCTTGCAACCCGTTCGGTACCGTCCGACGCTAATTCCGCCACTCCGAATCTAATCCCATGCGCTTCAAAATACGTGAAATCGATCCCAAAATACCGGGCACTGGTAGGGAATGGTATGGAAAATCGGCAAATCTACTTTAGAAAGCAATGATCAGACAGCACTGTATATTTGCCATCAATGTAGTAGCAACGCGTGATACACCCCGCGTGTAAATCCCATTAGCAAGAGTGGTGACCACGGGATTTGGTGCTTTTGTGATGGGCTTGATGAAGAGTTGTGGCTGCAGCGAGTATCAAATCGGGTTGGGAGTGTCGTATTACCGAGAATTTCAAATACTGTCGATGAGATACATTTCAATCGAAAAATCGTTTGACTTTTGGATTTACAGAATGGACCCTTTCCGACCGTACTCAAATTGATTTTAAACAGAATCAAACATTGCCACTATTTGGAAAGTAGAAACCATCAGAGCTGAATATGTAAAAATAGCTCTAATAACTGTGAACCACAAACTTCTTTGGGATTTAATCAACAGCAGTTTTTCAATAGCTCAAAAGCTTCCATTTTACCATGGAATTCGATAATTGACAGCATCCGTGTCACCATGGAGTCGGGCTCATCAGCAGCAGGTTTGATTCAATTACTGTATGTTCCCGGTACTTTATAACAAGCTCCGGTACATTCCGGGTATCCCGTACGCCATGTGTAACTTCGTTAATGCCACCATAATGCCTAAAACTAATCCCAGCTCCCTGCGTTTGCGTTTTGCTAACGTTTTTCCCATAAAACGGTCTGCATGTCGATGAAAAGGGATATTCCCCATCATCCCTGCCGCTGCCGAACAGCGCTGCCCGGCGCTTCGGGGAAAGCTACCCAGAACCGGTTCGGTTGCTGAGCTGATTACCAACGATTAGAATAAATTGCATTGTGTAATATGATAATAAGTACCTGACCAGATAGGCTTACATCGGTTACAGTATGATTGCGAGTATGATTGTGCATCCGCAGGACTGTAGCGTTTCCGAGATGGCCGGCCCGGCCGTACATCGGGACGAATATATATTGCCACGGCACGGCAGCAAACAAAATGAAAGCAAACTCGAAAAAATGCAAACGAATTGTTCGCCCAGCCCGCCGAGTGTGCTGCCAACAAAACGGCAAGTTCATTAGCTCCGGTGGGGTTCGAAGGACCGGTAATCCTGTCACGGGTAGATTTCCCACCCCGCTCCCGATCGGAATATACTCCACAACGACGTCAACCCGCCGACGTTCGCGAAGCTGGCCATCCGTCCGTTGTTTTCGAGCTCGTGAAATTCAACATATTTCATTAGAGTGTACACACCTGCCCCGTGGCCATCGGCCCCCTTCCGCATTCAAACAATTCCGGTGGGGGGATTAGGCTAATCGGATGCTATCGGAGATAATGCAATTTCATGAGTTTTCTGTGTCCCAGAACCTGGCCGCCTGACGAACCATACCGTGCACGTAGATCCGGTGCATCCAGTGTTAGAGGGATGGTGCGGGGATTGGTGAAAAATTTGCACCACTCACGTACCATCTCCATCGGCATAAGTGGAAAACGGGGCCAACTCGTTTTGTTGGTACGCTTACGCACGGCAGTAGCATCGTTAGTCGGCTCATCAATACACGCGTAGACATTTTTCGAGCTGATTGGAAAACATTTTCTGAGCGCTAATTTCGTACCACACTTGATTTGTAGTCGATTATAAATGGTAGTAATATGATGATTTCTTTGAAAAGTCAATGCTATTATTTTCTTCAGTCGTATTTGTTTTTTGAAGAGTTTGATTTAATTTTTTTATATAAATGTGTATGTGAAAACCACAAAATTGAATATAATTTTTTTAACAAACATTGCATTTTTATTTATATATGCGTTAAGTTTGAAGGAAATATGTGCGGAATAACGGTGTTGAAGTTCAACACAACTTTGTAGTGTTTTCGACACTTAATATTAGATTACTTCAATATTATGAAGCCGTTTCTGATCGTTATAAACCAGACATGTCGTGTAACGCGTTCAATTATTGTACGCCCTACTACATATTAACCTCCAACATTTAGGTTTTAGTTATTGCTAAAAATGTTTCAATGAGGCTCGTTAACGTCTCGTTAAGCTAAAAAATAAATATTGAAATATTGATAAATAAAAATGAATTTGGCAAACAACAATGAACAACTTGTGCGAATGATTAAGTGCTCTCCACTTTTGTTTGTATAACCATTTAAAACATTTCCTGTAAATTTAATTTTAAATAATTTGTTCCATTTATTTTTTTATTGGAAACTGATTTAAAAAACATTAAGGAGCTCAACATACTCATCTGAAAATGTACTTCATATCTGGCTGATCACTTGACAATACCGCAGTAAACATCAGAACTGAATGATGCAAATCAGAAGGCATCGATCAAAAGTGACACATTTCTGTCACAAATCACACCCTAGCATTCTAAATTAAATTTCGATTAGTTCGGTACGCGAACGCAAATCCGCTGGAAGCTGTCACAAGCCGCTAGAGGATAGAAAAAAACCCAAAACAAATTAAACAAAACGGAATAGACACGGCGCGCACTAGTACAAATGTGGCATTAGCCCAATGCACGATTGGACGTTTATTTCGTCCGTGATTTATTTCCTCTTTCGATTGCGTTTTTACTGCACATGCGATTCCTAACGGCAATTGCTTGTTTTTTTTTTTAAATTCGGAAATATTTCCTACCATTCGAATATCCGCCAAAGTTTGAACTAGCCACAATGGAGGAGCGTGTCGGAAATATTGCTCTCCCCATTCCTTCCAGACCGGTCCCGAAACTATATGACTGAGAGGCTTAAAATGTTTTTATTCTCTTTTATTTCGCCTTCCAAAATCCTTTCACTTTTCTTTTGTTTATCCTTCCCGTTGGGTTCCGCGGCAGATCTGGTGGGAAAGTTAAACGAGGCAGAATTTAAATGGACAATTTGGAATCCAAAGTCCGCAGCGTGACATTTGCTTTTGCTGCACCATTTTCCTTTCTCGCACACAACCGGAACAATTTCCTCCGTCGGGCGTAGGTTCCCGTAGCGCGCCGTACCGAACCAGGAAGAGATTTAAAATGGAGCTAAAAAAAATGGTATAAAGCAGATACACATACACACCGACACGGAAAGAGAAATAAACCATCGAATCCGGTCGGCAATCCTCGACAAACTTGACGGTCAAACAACCGAAAAGCCCGAAATTCGGCTGCATTCGTATAGAATGAAATATGAAAATCGTGTTTGATTTTCTCATGTCAATTCTTCATCAAAAATGTAAAAATGCACCAGCAAACGTTAAACTATTCAAACATACAAATTTTTATTTGCTCTTTCCTCGTTTCCGTATCATCCCGCTCGCGCATGAGTTTTGCGTTTTGCCACATTTCTCTATCCGGGTGTTTGCATCCACCGAACTCTCTGCTTCAATAAGGATGGCGATTTTTCCTGTTCGATGGCTGATTTTGTTTTACCTTGTTTTTTTTTCTCTCGTCATTTTTCGGTGCAATCCACTGGCCGTTCTTCCGCTCCGTTCCAATCACGGGTGGAATTTATTTGCGAGCGCTTTGCCTTTAAATCCTCCCAGCCAGTACGGGATTTCGTTAGTTTGCGTTGATGATTTCCGGATGAGGAGCCAGTCGCGGGTCCTCCCGTTTGGTGCGACTGTCAAAGACCACTCTGGCCCCGGTGACAGTAACGTTGTTGCCAGGAGCAGAACCACCAGGGCAAGGAAATATGACGTGATGCAAATTTCGTGGCTATGTTGCATTAGATTTTGATGGTTTCGCTAGCGAGGCCGGAACAAAACTGGGAAACTGGGGCGGTGGGCAAATTCGTACAAAATGTTACAAATTCCAATTCCATTCGAAATGCACGTCCAGACACGGGATTGTCAGTTTCGAAAAACTTGCGATAAAATCAAATCCTTCCCCCCGGCTAACAGGATTAATTTTCTTTCACTGACGCTGTCAGTTTTGCACCGAGCGATTGCAGTTAATAATTGTATTTTAAATGTCTGTCCCGGTGACAACGCTTTGTGACAGCTGGTTGTAATTGTTCACGGAAGATGTGACATTCATGGGGACATGCTATTTAAGAAAGGCAATTTACCAACATGATAAATATTTCAGTGAATTTGGAAGAGTTTTTTTGTGAGCTTTGTTCAAAATTTGATTGATCTTGCTAGTTGTAAGCACCACTCTCAAGAAACATTTCCATTATGCTACCATTACACAAAAAAATATGGACCCCATATCATGTGTGCCCGACTGTCGTGCACTCGTACCATACGAGAGGTAAAAAAGAGCCAAATGAATCATGTAATCCTGCAGGTGTTCCGTCATGTACGTTTCCTTTTTTTTTGTTGTTGCTTCACCTTTCGTTACTTGCCTTTCGTTCGTTACAATTCGATTGATTCCCGTGTAGCACAGGAAACCTTCTATCGTCGGGGAGGAAAAAAAGGAAAATGGACAGCAAGTTCTAGCCGCCGATTCCGGTGTACAGGATGTAACCGGTTTAACGTAAATCTTCCCAATTTCTATGCAAATCATGCAGGACCCATTTTCTGCGCTTTTCCTATCACACACGTACACACTCTTTATCTCTCTCGTTCGCTCTCGCTCGATGGAAAACCCGGAACGGGGCACCATGTCGCAATGCTCTACTTCCGAAATTATGTTACGACATTCGAACACCGGGAAGCAGAGTATGGAAGGAAAAAATGACACACATACACACACGTATGACGCTACAACAAGCAAAAGGTGAAATAAAGCTCACTGAAATTGTGTTGAAAGCTGTACTACCGAGCTGCAGCAAAACTCCGATGGCAAAGGGTACACACCCCTAACTCCAAAAAAAAAGAAAAGAAAAACCAAATAAAAGGGAATTCGCTCTCTATGACATACATCGTATGAGTTTCATGACAGCATTTGATTGGGGGAGGAAAAAAAATGGAGGAACAAGCAGACTGAGTAGTGGGCAGAAAATCCGCCGTTTTGCAACCGAAAAATACTCGACACGGAAAATTGCACCGAAATGCAATTCCGAGTGCAACGACGCTGAGTGTTTTCGAAGTGTTTCCTTTTTTTTAAAGTCTATATGTTACGTTGTAAAAACAGAGAAAATTATTTAAAATGTAACGATTGAGCAAGAACATGTTTTTTTAAAGTAAAACTACAAATGTCTTACTGTAAGCATAAGAAAGAGCTGAAAATTCACGTTTTGATGTTTAAATTATAATGGGGTTTTCTTTCTTACTCCTCAAGGACTTTTTATAAATACCCTTTTCTTTTTGTTTCTTGCAAAATGAGAATATTTTTCTTCCCTTTTCGATGATTAATCTCGCCCACATTGCCCCAACTGCTTCGTGTACCGATTATATTTTCCTGTAATGGTTTACCTCAACATACGCTAGCGATTGTAATGAATCTTCCATTTCTGTCCTCGCTGTAAGCGAGTGGAACTATTTTTCAAATTTCTCTCCAACTCTCCCGCACACGCCATCCCGATTTCCCCCCTTCGAGTGGCACTCATAAATGCAAAACCGATGACAGACTTCGAACAGACTTCCTTTCCATCTCCGTCCATCGTTATGCTTCTTCGCCGGGGTTTTGCTTCGGTTCACATCTATTGTGCGCACCGAACCTCGCAAGAACGAACGAATGTTCCATGCTGCACCGAACTTACCTTAAGAAGTTACTATTTTTGCCATTCGGCTTCCCATTCGGCCCCTCGCTGGAAGCGTAAGAACCGTCACTGTTTCCGGTCACCCGGTCGGAAGGTATCAATAAATATGAGCTAGTATGTATACCCTAGCCTTCCACTTGGCAAAATAATAAGCAGCCCCGAAGGAATAAATATTTAAAATTAATTCCACTCGAACGTCAATAAATAAATTTGCATGCATCCGTCCCGGCATATGCGGGCGTCCCCGGCCGTCGGGTTCGTGGACGGTGCACCGGATCCTCGACAGCGAATCATAACTTTACTCTTGCCACTTTCCGAACGGGGAGTTTTTTTTTTGCTGTGTGTATATCTTCTTGCGTTGCTGAGGACACGCTGCGGGAGTTTTATTTTTTGCCCTCCCAAAGAAGAAGCTGGTACTCGATCGAGCGGATAGAAATTGCATTATTCGAACCTCGAGTGTCTGCGAAAATGTGCAGTACACTTGTGGACCGTTGTGGTACCATCCGGGTTCCAGGTGGAAATGAACGAACAAGGTAAAAAAGGGCAGAAGGAGGGGTAAAAAACGCCAAACACAACCTCAAACTGCACTTGCCGGACGACCGGTCGACTGCATCATAATTTCACTCTAAAATGTGCGGACGGTTAGCATAAGCTTGGGATGTTGCTTTTTCATACTCTGCCGCACGTTCGGCACCATGTTTCATTGCTAGAGTGTGGAGACTTTTAACTTTCCTAGCCGGGCGGAAATGGCCAAGAAAGGGATGTACATTTAACGTGAAGTTTGATTTAGAAAGCCGTCGCGAGCACATTTCATTCGGTAAAAATAGCGATACGGTAGAAGGTTGTTTTGTTCGTTTTTTTTAATATTCAGCAATACGCTGGTATGAATTATAACTTAATCAATATAGTCTTCACCATTAAAAATAAAATTACATAAATTACGATCAAAAGACGTAGCAGTATTTTTGTTATATCTTGCTTTATTGTTCAAGGGTCTTTATTTTGTTAAAATATAATAATGGTTCAGTAATAACAAATTAAAGCCAAAAATAATTGTTTTGTGTAGAGTTTTTAATGTAAAACTTTCGTCAATTATTTTTGTTAAATATTTGTTAACTAAGTGAAACAAAATGTTTTAATCGTTTTGTGTATCTTACACGATAGTTAACGAGCAAGTCCTCGACAGAATATCAACTTGTTTATAAATAGCATACCTTAAGGCGCAAACAACGAAGGTAGCTAAACGAATATTTAAGATAAGAGTACAACTTTTTTTTGCTAATATTTTGCTTCACGTCAACTCACCAGTTTATCGAACACAGAACATATATTAAATTTGATTTTTTTACATGCAATTTATATCTAAAACGAAGGAAGAAATGGTTATGGTGCATAACCTAGACTAAAAACTGCCTTTTGTTACCCAAATTGCATAACTTTTGGCGTATATAATGGAATTCAAGTAGAATCTCAATTGATCAGTGTTTGGATGTTTGGCAGGATTTTTACTATCCAACATGTTTATTCTCAAATAATGCTCTGAAGTCAACAGTGAAATGCCCAACCTATATCACTCAAATAGTTTTAGCACAGCTAGAGGAGCAAGATGACATTTCGAGATATTTTGAATTGTAAAACATTTTCCATAGAATACTTCTTCTAACATCTGTCAAGAAAATACCTCTACCACTCTGAATTTCCCATTCATCCAACTCACATTGCAGTGTCAGTGCCGTGGCGTAATCTCTCTCGCAATGGCGAGTGCGCGTGTCGATTTATTTCGTTAATTTAGGTTCGGTGAGCCGATCGTAAAATAACATTTTCATCCACGCATTAAGAAGTCCATAGTTGGGAGCGAACGGATGATCCCGCGTGGAAAAATCTCTAATTCCACCACTAAGCCACATCGGACCAGTGCGCCCGCGTGTCCTTACGCCTCGGTAGGGTTTTATTGGGGCGGTTGTAAAAACTTTACTTCCACACCCAGTCTGATGCTGAATGTTGGCGATTTATACGCGATAACTGTAACGAGGGTTAAACGCTGCTGTAGCTCGTAGCGTGTTGTAGCGGCTCTGCCAGCACCGGACCGGACAGAACCACCGATTGACACCGTATCCGGTGCTCGAGCAATATTTCACTCATTAAACGACGAATCTCATTTCAAAATTTGCATACGAAGCGAGACGCCAGGCCAGTGGTTCTGTATCCGACCATCGTTTCATAAAGCTGAGCTGCATGGTGGGAAATTGTTCATGCATTTAATTCATTCGCTGCTCGAGCATGGGTGATATGGTGGGCAGGAGTGGCTGGGGCGGGGACCGGGCAGTGGACACACAACAACGGAGCGTCAGGATGTGATACAATAAATTATCCATAAATGGACGCATTGTGAAATGTATTGTAAAATTGTTTCTTCCACCATTTCAAACATTCGAGCAGCTTGCTGATGCGAACTGGCTTTAGTTAGTGGCCGGGCACTGCTGTAGCAGTAGGTAGCAAATGGTGCCAATAGTATGGAATGGGGGGTTTTCCACCAAAGGACTGCCGACCCATACGACACCAGATTGTCCTCGTTCCATGCTAGAACTCATCCAGTTGTGAATCTCATTCCCCTTTCAAACAAACCGAAAAAAAAATCCCCCCAATAGCGACCATTTGCTTCCACAACCAACCTGACCGTGTTCGAGCGAAAAGAGCAAAAATAAACATTCCTCCTCATGGTGTGATGTTTCAAATCTTATGAGAACTCGCACCAATCCAACGACAATCCAACGTTAAGAGTCTCACTTTACACATTTGCATTTCCATCTCGCAGCAAAAAGGACGCGGTTGGTTTGGACTGTCGCGGACTTAATGAACCCAGCAAGCTCCTTTAGCATCTCGAGCTGATCTGGTCCCGCCATTCGAAAGTCACACGGTCGCAAATTAGAATTTTGAAACCAAATGGACCTCGTCACCGTGCAGCAGCAAGGAGTGGCAGCGTTTGCTTCAGTGCACCGGAAAATCCGCATCTTGAAGATCGTTTATTTCGACGCAGAATTGAATCGCCGCTGAAACGAAAACCACTCCACCCGGATAGCTCATGTGCGCGTAATAAAGTCAATAAAACCGTTCCGTTGTCGGTTGGATATGCTTCGTAACGGTGGCTGTCTGAATTAATGAGGGCAATACGGTGTGGTTTTGTTGGTCAGTGGCATGTAAACAATCGGCTTAAAGTATTGAGTGGTGAGAATATTTTTCAACTTCGCTTTATTTGGTTTTGTGAGCATATAGTACACAAATTCAATGGCAAAATTAGTAATCTATTTAAAATGTGAATTTTACAAAAAAAAAATAAATTTAAGCTTTAGAAAAAACCGAAAATATTGCGTCTGTATCCCAAAAAAGTGTATTTTCGATTGACTTCTGCTAGTTTTTCAACAATGTTGATGTTTTTTGCTTTCCTACGACGATTTCGTTTCAGATTTATGACTTTTAACATTGCAACAATATTTTTATTATGTGTTTTTACCAATAATTGTCTGTTTAAATCTGTTGCCTGCAACATAGAAGTTTGCAATGCAACACTTTGCATATATGATTTCAGCAACTTTTTCTCAAAGCCACTCAGATGATCTATCTGCCTAAATGCATGTTATTAATAATTAATTATTAAATAAAAAAATAGGAAATAATAATAAAGATAGGTTAATAATTCCATGAGTAATAGTAATTTTTATGTCTTTAATATGTATCAGTTTTTGAAGATCTTTTTTCAAGATGTTCTGCGAAAATGATTAAATATATAAAAAGTTAGTCGTAAGTCTGTTCCTCCTATTATGATTCTGCATGTGATCAATGTCCTTCTAAATGTTGGTCTCAGAATAACGCCAAATTTGTTGATTTGGTAAGATAATCAAGACTTTTATAGGACAATGCTGCGTGACATATAAATATATGGTTTGTCAAAAATTCTTCAACAAATGTTGTCTGTTCCTCTAACTATACAATATTTTAGGTATAGATTATTCGGGATTTAGTTTTCCCAATCATCATATAACAGCTGCATCGTTTTACATAATACCCTCATATAAACCATGAAATGAAATGATTTTTAAAAAAAAGTTATATTTCTAGTGAACGTTATAAACAGCAACAGAGATTTTGATAAAACCATCCATTCCCCGAAAAAAAAACAATGCATAGAACACTCAGAAACAGCATGCCGGCAAATAATTATCCCTCCTGCTGCCGATTGTCAAAATCCATCCCCGTTCCGCCGGCCCATTTCCAGCGAGATAGCAATCAACATTTTGTTAATGTAATCACCGGGGGAGGGTTTCAGCTGTTAGCGAGCGGAGCACCGAAGCTTAAAAACATAATAAGCCGATCCGATTACAAATGGGCGAAACACGGTGCTCGCATTGTTCGAACAGGAGCTTTTTTGCAGGGGTAAAAAGCGTCGAAAACGGCAAAGGCTAAGGGGGGAGGCTAGAAAATGCTTTTACATCGGTGTTGCGCACTGTGATTATGATTTTCAAGCTCCAACACGCCTTTCCCACTCTGGACGGGGGTGTTCCCAACCTCCCCAAAACCCGGCACAATAAAAGGTTACCCGATCAGGGATGTGAAAAATCTCAATTCGTGGTTTTCGATGCGGAAAGAGGGAGTGAAAGGTTAGAGTAAAGAAAATATAAATATGAAACACTACTAATCCAGGCGTTAGTTGGAACGGAAACATTTATCAGTGCTGTATGAGCGATTCGGGGAAATGGAATCGGGAAACGGGATGAAAGGACATTTTAAACTCCTAGTAGTAATAACATTTGCCAGTGTCTTGCTGGTCTAGCAGAGGGATTTTTCTCGCACTCTCGTTCCATTTCTTCTCCAATATTTCCCGTTTCCCAGGAAGCCATACTACACAGGGTGAAAACCATCAGGTTGGATGAATCTAGTGAATCAGCAAAAACCAAAGCAACCGGATTAAGCTTGAGCAGATTTCCTTTGGTAAAGCTCACCCTCACCCAGCAAAACTGTAGAACGTAGCAAAAGGCTAAAGAAAATCTCTCTTCGCTCCCAAAAGAAAACCTTCCATCCCAGCGCCCTTCAGCGCCCAAGACGAATGGGGGAGGGGTAGCGATTTTCAATTAACGCTGGCTACACTTTCTGCTGATCTGTTGCATTAATTTCTTGTTTATGCCCAACGATTAAATGCAAAGTCCTGTTACTGTTTCCGTTTGCCTTTGCGCACAATTTGTTCTTAATCCTGCCCCGTTTCTTTCGCTTTCCCAGAAGGCTGAGGTTTTTCCCTATCTGGTTGGTGTGTTTTCTTTCTTTCTTGCCTTTTTTTTTCTTTGCTTGCATCATTTACCGTTTGTTCCTTGCTTCGATGCAAACGCCGGGCAAACTAAACCCCGCCAAGAGGGCGCTCGGTAAGCGCTCTAGCGCGCCATCGAGGGAGAAACGGCAAGCTCTTATTATTGCACCATGATTGTGGTATTTAGCGATAAGGACGTCTGCTTTCTCCGGGATTCAGTCCATCCGTGCCGTCACACCTTCCCCGCCGCCCTTGCCGCAAGCGAGTAAATGACAGCGCCAAAGCCAGCATTAAAACCTCGCCCCGAAAAACCACCGAATGGTGGCTCATCGTCTTAGTTAGTGGAGGGAAATTGCTGTTTTTGAAGTGTTGCGACTGCATCGCAGCCCGTACACTAAACCGAATGCTATCAAAACCGGACGGATTAGGGAGAGAGCGAGCGAGATTTTCTGCAAGCCAGAACTATATTGGTTGCCTTGCCTTGTGCAGTGGGGAAATGAAAGCCCGCGCAAAGGAATGAAAGAAACTAGTAATGCTATCCAATTTCCCAGCACCAGCACTAATTATGCGCTCCATTTCACACACCGGCGTGCCCTTTAATTCGTGCCTGTATCATTCCGCATCGTCGCAGCAGCAGCTATCACACACATGGCGGTGACGATTGCTGCTGAAGTGTTGATTTTTCCAACCATTTTCGGAGGATTTTCCACCGATTAACGGAGCCGTCGGGTACAGTGCGATGTCTTGGTGGTGTCGAAACAGCCACCAACGGCCGGGAATACCGGGAATCCAACCGAACGACTCATCCCACACACACACACACACCTGATGATCGATCGGTGATGAAAAGAACTCAAATGTGCCAATGGCAGATGTCCGCTTTTACAGACACACACACCAACACTTCACATCCGGCCGAAATGAGCCGGCAAATGGTCGATTTATTCTAAACTCAGCAGTTTGGACGAACCAAAAAGCCCACTTAAACGATCATCGACACACACACACACACACGCACGCATATATATCCACAAAATGGGAAAGCATCCAAAGTGACCGTGCTTATAAATTGCACCACTTACTTCTAATGGAAGAGAAAATTTTCCTTTTCCTTCACATCCGAACGTATTTATCATCCTAGCAGGACACTTCCGTTACGCCGAATGAAAATTCATTGAATGAATAAGGGGATTGGGATGGCTGAGGGGGAATAAAATGGCCGGGACCAGTCAGGCCTCTCATCCATCCCAGGTTCAGCACCACTCCACACGGATAAGACGTTTGCTTCACACCCTCAAAAAAGCACTACCATTTTATAACCGGCCCTTGTGACGCAGCACACCCACCCCCAAACGACCCTTTCCGGCAGCCGCCCCAAAAACAGTGGCGACGAAACCGTTCGTTTAAGCTTTTCGATTTCGATAACTGCAGTGAAATTATTTATCTCCTTTCAGACACATAAATTTCCATTAGCCAGAAATAATCATTTATCTTCGGGATGGTACCACGGCTTCCCACTCACGCAGACACTTTGTGCGTGTGCGGAAAAGATTAAGAAAAAAGAAAACACACGCAAAACTACGTTACTTTCGCGCAGCGGGAAGATAAGCAAGCGACATCCGCTCGCCACAGGTTGTCCGGGGAAAGTTTTTGCAAGCAATAAGACGTACGAACGCTCACACAAACGCGGTAATGATATTCCGCTGTGTGTCGCGAAGTATGTTTTGTTTGGATGTCTTTCTGCTGTTGTTGTGTTGGGAGACGAGTTAGGGACAAGTACGATTGGAAACTTGCGTTTAGATTGGACGTGGATATCATCTACATCCTTGAATTGTTTTGGATGGCTTTTGATGAGTTTCGTTGTAGCGATGAGTTTTATTCTAGTTTTCTGCCGAGAATATGGGAACGATGTTAACGGATGTGTTCAAGATAGAAGTTTCCATTTTCCAAGTGTTTCTGGATAACTCCTGCACACCGTTATCGTGACTTAAAGTCATAAGAACAGGGATTCAACCGTGAAGATTTTTTTTACTGAGATGAAGAGAGCGAGTTTTTCGAGAGAAAGATCCTTAACTTACTTTACTATTGCTATTTGATGTATTTGAGTATAGCAACGGTATTTGTAATATATTGCTGAAATAGAACTTGTCACGTTTGATTCGAAAGTTCAATGGTGCAGAATTCAATTCTTGTTCAACAAGATGCAGAATTCCGCAAGGAGATCACATCTGTCTAAGTATATTGCAGAGCACCTAAAAAATAATCCTGAAACGGCAAGACATGTAAAACCTTGAGCTCAAAAATCCTGTTCAACATCCAGAGATGCGTAACCACCTTGGCAAGTACACGAACTAGAGCCAGGTCTCGTCAGTCAGGAAGGCTTTGACGGCCACAGAACAGTAGAGGATCTCATCGAGCCTCAAACATCTAGAAGGGGTTTTGAAGATCGATGGCGATTGCAATTCCCCTCATGGATTTTTTCAACATAATTGAGTCCAATAAAGTAGTCAAACTCCCAGGCCAAGACTACCAACTGTGAGCCCAACATTCGTTACGCGTTAGGCCTCCAAACAGCGGAGTCTAATTCTGACTAGAGTTGCGTTCCAAGCTTTGTTTTCATCAATAGTTTATGTTACAAAGCTACTAAGATCGTCTAGATTCCTCAATAATTCTCTTCAAGGGTATCGAAGATGAATTCTTGCAGCTAGAAACTTGGTTCATGTTCGATCTTAAATGTGAAATAGTAAATTGTCTATACAAGACATGTAGTTCTTCATAGAAATAAAACATAGACTCTTTTTCTTGAGCTCAGTGCATTGATAAAGGCTAGCAGAAGCTGAGAAACTCTTGGTTGTTATCAAGAATAATCAAATAGCATGTTTGGACATTGATCAGGCCGAATAGTAACTTTGACTATAGTGAATCTAATTGATACAATACGTTGTGCTTAACTTTAAGTAAGTCTCGAAACAACAGAAATAACTCAAATTTTCTCAAGACTATCCCTAGGTAATGTAAGTGTAAGCAAATTGAATAAAACTTTCTGGAGGCTCTGGAGATTGCCATTTTATAATCATTATTTATGTAAGCAAGCTATTACACTTACTTTGGGCACTCCATACAGTTAACGCATCTCTGCATCCTAACGAAGCACAGTGCACTTATTAGTCGGTTGCAGCTTTCTCAAGACAATAATTAATTTGCCATCTGTCAAGGCTCTCACGCAGCACTGCCGTTTGGTCAGAGTTGCACTTCATTCTAATGCCATAACGATTGCAAAAAGTATTGCAACTGGAGATGATAGTAATTTACGCCGTACTAAGCCGTTGCATGCATCCATTGCATCGTAATTTGGATTGGAGAAGGACTGTGACCAACCGAGAAGACGAGTGCTGACCATATTCACTCTCCTCTTCCACTCTGGAACCGTTCAGCAGATTCGAAAAGTAATAATTATACATTCCGCTGGAGTGGAAAATCACTTGTCATATCTTTCAAAACAGCTTAATTGTTCTGAATATTCATTAATCCTGGTGGCACTGGGGCGGAAGGCCGCAGTGAGCGTAACGGAAACTAGCAACTCGCAATGTCACAAACGATCACCCGAAACCTGAAGCATCGGAAAATGCAACGAACCGGTACCAGGGGTGGGTCGAGCAGAAGAACTGCAACGGCAGTACGGTACGGTGAAATGTTGCATACGCACTTAATGATAGTGCTGGCCCGGGCAGTTCCAGTTACTGTCCGAGTACTGGGTCCTTCAAGTTGTGAATTCAATTTGGCGTAATGTTTTTAAAGCAACACGAATGGACACACACACCTACACACACCTATACGCAAATGGTTGAGCTTCATTCCATCACCAATAATCCTTGCACAAGAGCGTACGAGAGAATGCACATTCTGTCGTTCGTCGAAAAGGAGGATTCCGGTTGGATGCGTTGCAGTCAGCAACGGGAACCACCGTTGCCAACGGAACCCGAACGGACCTGTTCACAATCTTGACAGCAGCAGAATTTACAGTCCCCAGCGCAACTGGGCCCTGTACGGGATGTGGTCCGTAACCGTTCTCATAATCTTAAATCATGTGCTTCGTTTGACCCGAGGTCCGCTCCGGTCGGACTGATTAGGCACACGGGGAATGGGGATGGATACTGACCATCCTTCATTGCACTCACAAACACACAGACACACATCGAGTACACATGATGATACCCAGGTTTAATCTGCAATCCGCCGAACGCACACCGTATCGCCGTGGCAACTGGACGATACGGGGAATCCCGAGATCATTGCTATTTGGGAGCAGGATTAGTAGATGCATCCCGTGCCACTGCAACCAACGCCGAATGCAACCGAATGGGATCGGTGCAGTTGCTTCAATGTTTATGAATGATTCCCAACCCATACCGGTGGCGTGTGGATATGTTTGTGCGCCCAGTACGCATAATGAAGCTAATCTTACTAGATCATTCCAGCTGTCAAGTCTTAGTCATGGAATGCTCACTGTCTCTCTCCCTCTCACTATGTGTCTCTTTCACTGATCCTCTGAAATCCTTGGCGAATGGAGTTGACAGAATGGGTTAAGTTCATGGTCAACCCGTGCTTCAGCATTAGTCACATCAAATTGCTTGGAATAATTAAAACGGAGTTGATATTGATTTTAAACACAATTCCCTTAATCGCATGCTTTCATCAACGTGCAGTTTCGTAACGTCCAATACAGCTTCCCTGTGAGGCGCAATCCAACCAGAAGTAAAATGGCACCGAATAAAAAAATGAGTATAGAAAGATTCGCTACAAAGTAAGTGAAGAATCCCAGTCCACCGGATGGCAGCGGTTAGGCTACTTCTGTCTGTCAATCGGGTTTCAAAAGACCGATTACGATCCGCATGTCGGGCGGCAAAAAGGATTTCAATTCCCAGGCACAAAGTACACACCGAATTCTACAGATTTCCAACCAAGTTAGTTTTTCCTTTACGGTGGAATATTGTCTACTGTTTTTCGTGCTTCCGTGTTCCGGGTGGCTTCCGTTGCTCTGTTTCGATCGGTTGAAGGATAATTCAATAAAATTTTATTTGACATTTTCTCTCTCTCTGGCGCTGTCTCGCAATATCTCCCCTTGTTCGGTTTCCCGCCCGGTTCGCTTATCGCATCTTTACGAGCTGCACTTTCCGACGCTGCGTTTTAGATAGTGGCAAACCGAGTAGGATCGATTTGTTAGCATTTTGTCATTTTGTCGTGCTTCGTTATGCCGCTTTCTTAAATCTTTTACTTTATGTGAACCGTACGAGACGTTTTATTTGCTTCATCGATGTGGTTTTTTTCTACTTCTTCGATACTGCACACAAAAGAAATTGGTCAAAAGAAATAAATGCTTTTGTTTTATACTGTTCCCCAGTTACAGTTGGTAACAGAATTAGAAATTTGTGCAATTTCTGCTGTTTGCATTATTTTATAGGTTTGTTATCGTAAAACTTAAATATGGTTCTGTATTTATATAACACTTAAAATTTAAGTTTATTAGTTCTTGACCACTGCTTGTCCAATATTCTATTCTCATCTGTTTCATGTATGAATTTGTTAAAATGCTAATAAAAATTTTCAAATATTTTTTTACTCAAGTTTTTTTGATTGTTGCAAACTACTTTCAAAAATCTTAAACTTAAAGCTAAACATATCTTAAACTTCTTATTTTGAAATGATTTTTTCATTGTGGACGTTCTTTATCAATGTTTTCTTCTTTTAAGAACATGACAGACATAAAAGCATGTTTATTTTTAACCCCTTGTCGAGTCAGACAGCAAATATGAAGTATATTTAACTTTTTAAGTTAGACACATTTTATATTTTGGTTGTTTTTTTCATTTTTAAGCTAAGTATTGATACATGCGCTTATTCTAATTTCAATAACTGTACCATGTACAATACTTTTTGCAAAGCATAAAGGATTTTCCATGAGCCGGACGTTACTATGGACACCATATTTTCCACCATTTTCGAAATGAGATTCCGGGTTGGCATATGTACAGCAGCCTCGTATTGATATTAACAAATACTGCCTATCTCAGAACAATGATGAGCTCTTGTTGCTTTCCTTACAGGTCTAATTCACTGACTTTACTGTAAAAATAAATTGGTTAAATATTGCTTATGTCTACTTACTGCTTCCGAACACAAAAGGAAAAATTACACTAGTAAGCCCGTTACTCATATGTTTGCTGTAGTACGCTTCCGTTTGAAGGTCTGCGCTATGCGCGATCACCAAACAAATGAACCCACCCAAAACTACGTCCGATGTTCCTATCGATGCCGTAACGAAGAAACAAGCAAACTCCGACAGAATCGCTTCTTTATGGGCGAAGATACACTTCCACGCGGATGAACATATTTCGAGCTCCCGAAAGGTTCATATTTTCACGACTTAGAAAACCATGCGCTTGATTTGGTCGAGGGCGTCCACTTCCTGTCCAGCACGGCTGGGTGTAGTGCTGCTTTTTACTATCCATATGTTTCGCCCTATCCGGTCCCATCGGCCCCACCATCACCGGGACCAGGGACGGAATAATAGAACGGCATTCTTGTAAAACATGACACAAGCATTTTCACCGTTACGTTGGCGAACGTTGCTCACTTGCGGTCGTGTGACCACTTTGAAGCGCCATGGCTGTTGCATGGTTACCAGCTGTCTTTTAGCAGGTTTTTGTCGTTCCACGGGCGGGTTTTTGGCGTGGTTCGGTGGATGAGCGAGCTTTTCGGTGCTATTTTTCAAGCTTCCGAGAAGGAACTGGCAGGGGATGAAATTCATTTCTCCTGCACGATAAAGTGAGGTAAATGGGTACAACAGGGGAAAAAATTGTAACTATTCGTATGTCCAGCGTTTTGGGTGGAGAGAAATCCAGATTTAATATGTTAAAAGATTGAAGTCGTTTGTTTTAACAACCGTTTTAGGTGGAGTTTCATTGTTTTCAAGTGGAGCAGTATAAATGTTACTTTGTTTTACTTAAATCAGTACAGTTGAGTAAGGCAGATCACAGTAATGGTGTGATTTTAACTCTAATTATGGAGCTCATCATTGTTTTGATTTTAATTGCCACCATGTCATTGTTTTTTAGTTTAATAAAGATTGAATTACCAGATATATAAAATTAAAAAAATCGTTCAAAATTAGATCATCTGTGATAACTTGTATCGTTTATTTTTTATTTCATTTTGCTCAGCAGAAGTACTAATTGCACATATTTAAATGATTTTGATCGACAGAAAATTCCTGAACACTTATGCCTGCATAAGTAATTATTGATAAATTTGTAATAATTTTAAAACGCAAACTAATATATTTCAAGCAATATGAACTTGCCGATCTTCATTAATAGAAAAATTGAAACTTTACAGATTCATTACTCTTTTAAGAGTCGCCTGACTTTATTGACGTTTGAAAAAATACAGGCAGCAAGGAAATTGTTGAAAATTGAAACTGCAAACTGCTCTTCAGATTTGTTTCTTGCCTTGAATAATTACAGTGAAAAAGCTTGACAAATTGAGAAAACTTAAACGTAGACGTTCTCGTTGTAAAAGCATGTCAGGAGAAGTAATACTATCCGAATTATATTGAATAAATCGTTATTTTAGATGAACAATGTAGGATTGGAATAGCAAACTGGATGGGAACATTACATCGCTGGGAAAAAAAGAGGCATTCTGTTTTTGAACAAACATTTATTGAAAATTTTCAAAATATTGACTAAAATAAATTTAACCAGAAAATTAAGTCGATAATTATCTTTTAAGGCTTATCCATCATCTAATAAAAATCTATCCAACAAAGTATCTGTGCTATAGATTTATGATGCCACTTACAGTGATACTTATCCTTCGCGCATTCTTATCAAGTGCTGTACCATAAGCTCACATTCCCTAATTGGATAACTGCCACAACGTTTGATGCGAACAATATCGTGCCGCTTGTTTAACCGCAAATAATTGAATTAACATAAAGAAGAAAAAAACCCACTCCAAGAAGCTTTTCCCTCCTTTCCCAAGGGCAACCTTTTCGCATGCCGTGCTTCCATTCCAATGAAGTACACTATTTTCTGCACCAGTTACTATCGCATCACCTCGAACAGGATGGTCCATTTAGCAGCACAAATGCTCGTACACAAAACGATTGTGGGATGGCGCTTTGCATTCGAGATCGTCCTCCGAGAAGAAGAAAAAGTGTGGGAAAAAAAACCTGAACTGTATGGACTGAGCAAATTTAAAACTTGATTTTGTCGCCGTAAAATCTAAAAAGCGCAACTACTGCATATGGTTTCGGTATGAAGCACTCGGTTGCGATGGTACGGTGCGCCATCGTGGTGTCCATTGTGATGGCATCGTTAGGGTGCAGTTTTATTGGTACCGCTCCATGGTGGTCGTTCTGCGAGTGTAAGCGCTTTTCTGGTGGACGAGCATTTCATGGACTGGAAGCTGAAATTTACTGGCCCCGAACCACTGGCACCACATTCCAAAAACCCAGAGCTCCAGGGTTCATCTTTTCGCCATTAGAAACCGAACACCGGCACGGAATGGAGCGTATGGTGCGAAGTTCTCAATATTCAATACGCTTGTGAATTGTTTGACATTTCATTGGAAACACTTGGGCAAGATTTATACAAGAAGAACAATGCGTTCCGAGTGGAACTTTCGCTGCTTTCGAAGATAAACCCTTCAAGTTATTTAAACGGGCGAGCAAACAACCTTACCGTCGCGAGTTCCCAGTCACAACAAAACATCCCTCTCACAGCAGTTGGGCAGATGTACGCGCGTAGTGCAGTGACCGTTTACCACTCACCATTGCAGCAGACAGGCAACCGAACTTTCTGCATCTGCATATCTTGGTAGCAAAAAAGAAATTCCTTGAGTACGCCACGTTCGCATCACTTCATTTAGAGTTCCAGTTTTCTGCTACATTTATTCAATTATGGTGCCCAATGAGTGAAAACAAAATCTCTTCGGCGCTTCTTCGCCACCGGTCTCGCACTGCATCTTCCAGGCGATGGTTCTGGTAAGATCGGAACAGCAACACTTGGCAGCAGGTTGATGCAGCAGCCAGACAACGTTGCTGGCTGGCAGTATATCGCTTATTTGCTCCCACACAAGGAGCTCGGGAACGTTTAATGTAAGTTCTCTGTCGTCTTTTTTTTTTTACGAGAAAATCAATTTTTAAAGGACGATGGGTTTTAATTAGCATTGCGGGTGTAGCTTCCCTGGCATGCCGATGGAACTTTGACACGAGCGAGCGCGTTGGAATTAATGGTGTTGCGTTCGATAATGAGCAGCACGAGCGAGTAAGTGAAGTTAAACGGCAATTGACGAAAGTGGTTCCGAGAGGTCAATGTAATTGAAATGTGATTAAAATAAGTGAAAGATTCGGGTATGACTAGCACGCTATGCTGGATTGATTGAATTTAGAAAGCATTATTTACTCATCAAAAGGGATTTCTTTGTGTTTCCTTTCATCGCTGAAGAGATTTTCGTTTATTATGTGTGAAAAATAATAAAATTATGATGATTAAAAAAAAATTGCCTATTGTATTGAAAATAAGCAATTTGGTTTTCTTTTAAGTTTAGATTCAACATAAATTAATTGTTTTAAATAAAGTTTTTTCAGCATTATGTTACGTCACATTTCATGTTACATATTGAAAGACGAATTTTAATACAATTAAAAAAATAAATAACTGCGAAATCTTTGCAAAAACTTTCCTTCTTCTGTGTTTCAAATCCCAAACTAAACTAATAAATCTAAATGAAGCAACCCTATTAATAACTAACCTGGCTGCGTTGATTAAAAACCATTCACACCCGCTAGACGAATTTATTCGTCGTTTTCCACCGATACCATCGATCCGGAGAAGAAAATAGACCAAACAAAAAAAGTTCGTTTTCCCACCACTGATAAATGTACTGTGAAAATTGATAATGCACACCGATTTATCGTCCCCATTGTTGTTTGTGCTTGGGCGTTGATTCAACACAGCAACTTACCCGGCACAGCCACTAAGAGGAATACGGTGTGCGAACAAATTAATTGCCTGTTTTTTTTTTGTTTGTTCGCTGAGCAACTCTGGAAGATGCTTCATATTCGATAAATCTAGCAAGCTGATCGTTTTGGTGGTGATGAGAAGTGTTGCTGCTGAAAGGAATGTTATAAAAGGCGGGTTTGGGTAACGTACAACGTCTAAGACGATTCAATAAATTAGCCTGCCATCTTGACGATCGGAGCTGGATGAATTCCGGCAGCACAAAACACAAAGTGCCAACGATTTAATGCAATTTATTCCCCTCTTCCAGGAATCATCCCGTGGATGGGTACGTGCGAAGATTCATCCTTCGGTAACGCTTGCTAAAGACAATCCGTTTGTTTTGCCGAACAGGACATTTCAATTCGTATTTCGTGCGCATTGTTGGCATTGTTGTTCCGAAACTTTTGCGTTTCCGTTCACGTTTATTTACTGCACTCGTCAGCAGCAGTGGCAAACGCCAAAGAAACCCCCGCCCATCCAGACTGTCGGTGTGCGATGGGTACGAGATCGAAATCGGAAGTAATTGATGGCCTCGAAATATTTTTCCCACTTTCGAAACCTCGATGCTGCTTCGTGCTCTGCCGTCGCCGGAGGAGCAATTTAGAGGCAACTGCCGAATGAATTGGAACACCCGGCAACGAAGATTGTGGCCGATTGTTTAGCGGAGCAGTGCTGTGATTTTTCCTCCCACTGGTGGTGGTGGTGGTCTCCGAAGTGCGCTAGAAATGGATAAATGCGCCAAAAACAGAGTGTTTCCGGTTGGAGTCCCGGGTACCGGCCCGGCAGACGAACGTTTGCGAATGGGCTGGGAATGAGTTTATCCGTTCTATTCCGATTTCACTTCACTAGCGTAATCCGAGATAAATCACATTTCCACCGAGTGCGCGCTCACTGACATTAATATAAATTTCAACGATTTTGCATTCGCTTCTGTCTGAGGAAAGCGAAAAAGCGCCTGTCGTGTTGGGTAAGACGTTCGAACAACAACGATCAGGCTGCACCAGGAACTCGACCCAGTTGGAGGACGGGAGTTTGAGATCTAACGATCCGAAATTTGAATCGGAGCGAATGGGAAGCAATCATCCTCATAGTACTTGTACTCACACGCTACCGAGCAGGGGATAAATTCGATGAAGGAGAAAGACCCTTTCGAAAGCCTCCCAGACTGCTGGGAACAATCGTTGGAGCGGTTGAAGATGACACAAGTTGAAACAACTCTATTATGGGATGAAATAAAAAAACTTATAACTGCAGGTCTGACGCTAGTCAAACAACAAAGAACGTCAAAAGAACGATTTAAACAATAAAATGTATAAGATCTATGCACGTTAATAAAACTTCAAATAAGCACCGAGGTAAATAAAATGTTTAATCCAAGTAGTTTATTCATTTCGAACTCTAAATATCTAAGATGAAAAAATCATACAAGACAAAAAGAAAAATAGGCCATTATACACTAGGAATATTTTGAACATTGTTATTAAAAATTAACAATTACAACGACCATAACAACGAATAACAACAATGAAATGTAACGAAATGAAATTATCACATTTAAAACCAGGTTCTAGCAAATAAACACAGTGTTCTACTTCAAGTACAAATAAAACTATAACATAAAAATTAGTTCACTTTAACAATCAAACTTGTGTATTAAAATTAATGAAAAAATCGGGAAAACTAAGAAGCACAAATCGTGCGAAAACAAAAACAAGATATAAAATTACCAACATTTATTTTGTAAAAACTAAACAATAAATTAAATTAAACCAAATGAATAAGATAAAAAGTAAATAGAAATAAATATAAAAATTAGAAATAGAGAAAAAGTAATAAAAATTTGTTTTTTTTTGAAAGAAACTGATGTCTAAAAGCTTTCCTTCGAATTAACTAGCTTTATTCTGTTTTTCCAAAACGAGGATTGATCGATTGTAAAAAATAAATTCATTCCACTACTAAATCCATTAAATCACCCCACTGTTGGCTTTTGCTAACATTTGACCACATTCTGCGGTGCGGTTGTTGTGTCGAGTGATGACTTTTTCCCTGACGGCGTTCTACCGCAAAACAGCTCCTCACCAGCAGACGAAATCTTCGATTCCGCTTGTACGTAGCGCAACCGAACTCGCACACCGAACGCAACAGAGGCGCTGCCTCCAGTTTGGTAAATAACAAATAGAAAGATATTTGTTTCGGTCCTTTCGCTTTTTGAGACAATGAATGAGAATTTCCCATTTTCTCATCTTGGGATTTCACGCCGAGGGAGTGAACTGGAGGGGCCAGTGGTACGGTACGAAGAAGGACGAGATCCTTAAAATAGGTTCAGTCCTCGGCATGTCTCCACAGACGATTTCTCTTGGTTTGCCCTGTCCCTAGCAAAATGGGGATGGGCCACCGAAAATGAGTCGTTTTGGATTCGAAATTGATTTGAATTGTCTACGATCCTTTTCCCGACCACTGTGTGACGTTGTGAGGTATCGCTCCGTTTCTCTGTGTGGTGCTTGTGTTTTTTCGTGAGTGTGTCCACAGTGTCCACAAAGTCATAAGGATGGTTCGGCGATGGCTCTTACCAGCCGTGCAATGGAAGGAACGTGTGTGTGAGTGTGTTTGCGAGGGATTTTATTGGAATTTCGAAACGATTCCTGTGGCTTTCGCCACTGCGCCCGGGAATATGGGAAACGGCACAGCTGGCAAATGCTGCCCCGGGTTCGCCTGTAAATATCGCACAGACGGTCGGTCTGGTTTGGGGCCAATGTCGGTAGTTTTCTCGAAAATTATGTGTTAATTTTCGTCCCCACTGCGATGATAGAGTGGAGGTGAAATGAGTTCCACTGCACGGCACAATGGCGAACCATATTGGGCATTCTGGGCCGTCGGGCGTGGGTAGTGGGCAAAAACCCCAATCGTGCAACAGCCATTGCAGAAGCCACCACCGTGTGCGATGGCGGTCGGGCAGCACAGGGGTTGAATTTATGAAACGAAAATTGAACCACAACTAATAGCCAAAACGTAAATCGATCTGGAACGGGCCCCACACTGGCAGCGGGAAGCAGATGACAGATAATGTCCGGTTTTTACCTTGAGGGGGAAGTGATTGTTCGAACCATGGCGAATGGAGTGCGAAGGGTGGAAGTCATTCGAGTAATAGCAAAAGTTCCGGAAGCACAATATGAAACATTTGGACACTCGCAACCAGTTGCAGTCGGAAGCTGTTCAACCAAATACATCCAGTTTTAAGAATCTTCTCAGTTAATATGTTTCTCATTGTTTGGAATATTTTCACAAACAAGGCTTTTTACAGCAAATTTCAAATATTTTTGGGCTCGCTCTTCATAACTCAAATAGAGTTTTTGATAACATCACTAACTTTTAGTCGACAAATGACTTTGAATTGCATACCTTTAGGCGTTTTAATATTTCTACAGTTTTACTGTTTTGTGTGCTAATTTTCTTAGCTTAATTCGAGCTCTAGAAGAAATGTTTTTATTTCAATCATTATTTTAGTGGTAGGAATGCTTTTTGTGGCATAAATAAATTAGTTCGGAAAATGTGTTTCAGTGTCATTTTCTTTAAAAACTAATTCCACTATCATTCATCTCGCATTATTTGTTCATTGCATGCGTTAGTCTTGTAATAGCTTTCTAAATAGTGTTCACAAAAAGACATAACATTAAACATGCAAAAAGAAGGGAGAAAGGGGAAAAAACACATACATTAAGCATACATAAAATGCAGACAAGAGCGTAGCAGAGAAGAAAAAAACCAAAACAACATCAAACGAAATGCTTGGCTAAACGATTTCATTCCACATTTCGACTCTAGCCAAATAACCGCATCATCATTACGGCTTGGTGCATCCTTTTCAAATCCATTCGTACACCGGTCCGGGAATGGGAAACTTTCGGTTTGCGCCGAAAGAGGGCTTCATCACCCTATTGAAATATACGCGCACGTTCACCCACACACACACCGACCATGGCAGGGGGGCGGTAAGAAAACAACACACGGTACGTACCACCGGCAGTGCCATGGGATAATACCGGAAAGAAATGCAATGCAAACATGCACCACTTTTGCGCGTGGCTTTCCATTTCCAGTACAAAAGCTCTTTAGCCAGCACTGCCAGACCATCTTCAATGCCGCGATGCGTTTTTGGGGACATGGAAAGAATTTCCTTTCCCGGGGTTTTCCATTTTTTTTTCAGTCCTTTTCCTTTTCTTTCGTTTCTCGCTGTCGGTGTGCGAGTGTGCTTTTTACGATGTTTTTTATTTTCCCTTTCTTGTAACCACCCATACCCGTCCACTCTGTTGCGTCTTTGTAAAGCTGTGCTTTTTTCGTCGGTTCAAATTTATGCTAACAAATCCGCATTCCGCTTTCAGTCGGGTACTGTCATTGAGGCGAGCATCTTAACGACACACTCGGGCGCAAAAAAAATCTCCCGCTCCGAAGACGAGTCCATCGCCAAGGGAAGGCTGTGCAGGGTTGGCGCGTATGTTGACAGCCAGGATAAGAAGGACAATTCGGGCCATGAAAGTGAGCAGTAAAGTAAAGGGGGAAAGGATGAAGTATCCGAAAGGTGGGAGCTCCACAGCCCAGATGACATTACCCCGTTACCCCCATTCATGGCGGTTGCCATTCAAAAGATGGATTATGTTCTGTAATGAAATGCAGCTACCTTTTGCGCTAAGGTGTTGTGAGTGTGGGTGTGTGCATATAGCGAAGCGAGTGTGCATGGGTAGCTTTTAAGCTTCAAGCCTTCCTTTCGAAACGTGGCCATCAGTTTCCCTTTGGTGATGAGCACACCCACCACTTTCGGAGCGCTGTGACGACCGTCAGGATACGAGCGCCATGATAAAAATCTTAATAATTTAAGCATCATGTTCATCTTTGGTCAAAAAAGAAGCGCCCGGGAATACGGGGCGGTACGAAACAAAATCGCAAGCTTGAAACATACACAACGAATAAAAAAATGGTTCCCGCAGGCTGTTGTTTCGAAACTGTACCGGGTAAAAAAAAAGCCTCTTGCACACGTTGCACAAAGCCTTGGTGGAAGCTTTGGCGAAGCACATTAATAAACCAATGAGCGTGGAAGCCACCGGTGGAAGGACCGGGCTCGTAATTTTGTGGGCACATGTGCATTATCCGGTGTGTGGCATCCGACCCAGGAACAGCCGAGGTGAACGAGGTGACGTCAAATGAGATACTAATGACTTTTCGTGGCATCCTTTTGAGCGGGACGCCAAACAGCTGAGACAAGGTGACAACATTTTCAATTGCGAATTGGATCGTCGCTACGGAGACGGATGGTGCGGGCATCTTGAACTAAAATTAGTCACGACAAGGGCACTCTGGTGCTTAGCACTACTGGGAGAAATAAAATTTGTGATTCTCGGCATATAAACTAGAACAGTTGTAGAAAAGGAAAAGATAATTGCAAGTCATTTAAGACTAACAGCTTAGCGACTACTGCTCATAAGGTGGACATTAGTGTGCTCGCGACACAGTTCTGAAATGTCTTGTTATAAAATAAATGGCAGCTAACATACATTGTCTCCACTTAAGTTGAAATGCTCTAGTATTATGACGATGAAGATCTCAACTCTGACACAATTTTCTTGCAAATGAGTTATCACAAACCTTTAGTGGCAAATATCTCCATATAGGTATTCCATCAGCAACATCATGGGAATTTGAAATCTTTACACTATCTACAAGAGAGAAGTGAATAAAAATGTTACATGGGATTCTTTCAGAATGAGGATTTGATATTGCTGTCCCAGATTGATTTTCAAGTTAAATCGTTGATGTGTAATTAATTATTATAATGGTTACTAAAGAAATATATCCTTTATATTAGGATGTTGAACAATCATTAGTTTTTTTATATTTATCTCAACAAATTCCCCTTCATCTTAAAAAAGCATCCAGAAATGGATTCATATTGTAACGCATCATCTCAACTCACTTTAAACCTTAAATTGATTTTAAAATTTGTTAGTCGTCATATTCGGTTCAAATACTTGACAAACTAATTGAATTTTTATATTATATTTAAATACTATTTAAAACTACAAGATTTTTTTCTATTGCCTTATAGGAAGAGGAACTTATTGTTTTTCCTTACCAAATCACATTTTGAAGATATGCACCAGAAAATTAAAAGCAATTAATATGCCAGGGAAAGGCACTACATAACCTCACTGCAATAAAACACTAAAGGACGAACCAATTGGTAAGGTATGCAGCAATTGCAACGTAAATGAACCGGCGTTCTTTTGCCCACTTTTCTTCCTTTAATGTGTATCAGATGTCTATCTGTAACCGTCATTTTGGTGCCTGTCCAACAAATGAAATTGGGTTACAAGGGTAATATCGCTGGTTCACCCTCATCAATCCAAACATTTCCCTTCTATTAAACGGTTTCCTTCTTTCAGCACGTCCCAAACACGTACTCCAACCTCCGTCCAGAAAAGTAGCGCAAAGAAAAAAAAATCACACAAAACGTATTGTGCTGTAAATTGGGAGATGCTTCACGATTTTACCGAGTTTTTCGTTACGCCTTCAAAACAATTTCCTTCGTCACACTTTTTTTTCCTTCCGTCACGCTCTCTTTCTGCACTTTACACCTCCTAACTATTAGCGAGGTGGGACGTCAGCCAGCCTCCCAAAAACTTCACCCCCTTCTAGCAAGAACGGAGCGATGTTTAATTTCTGAACCATTGTTTCCGACGCTGCGCTTCATTACCATTGCTCTATGATCGTCATTAAATATTTCTAGCCAAGCACCACGGGATGGGACACTAAACGGTCCCAGTGCATCGGAAAAAACGGTGGAAAATAGTGGCAGCAGCGGACACGGGGAAAAAATATGTGCTGCAATCTAGACGGAACGTATCGGGATGGCAATGCAACACAAAAAAAAACTGTCCCGGAAGGTATTTGACAGAGAGAGAGAAAAAAAATGGACGTGAAAATCACTCGGAGACAGTGAACAGCTTTGACTTTCCAGCAGTGGGAAAATACATTGTGCACTGGCCTTCTCATTATCATAAATATTTTTTCCCCGCTCTTGGTCGAAAGTTTTGGAGGGTACGCGGGATGCAGGGAGTCACGAAAGTGCCCTTCTGTAAGTTCCATTACACGATGGAGATAGAGATGGAAAAATCTTTTCAATCCAACCCTACCGGGCCTGGGCACAATCCTTCAGGCTCCGGCCATGATAGCGTCATTTTTTATTTGTTCGTTTTTTGTCTATCTTCCTGTTAAACTATCTCTCTCTCTCGCTTGTGTATCTCTTTCTAGGAGTGAAAAAAAAACGGTAAAGGATTCTTACATTGCAATGATCATTGTCGGACGCTGGTTAAGGACGAAGAGCAGGAAACGGAGAACAAGGATGGGATGCGGAAAAGTTTCGGAAAACTTTTCCTATTCTTTCGCATTTATTTTCCCGCCTGTTTTCCGGGTTCTTAACGATTCATTTTCTCGTGATAAAACAAAATTTCGTTTTGATCTTCGGAGTAGGAGCGCACGCCGAACCGAAACCGGGTGCCCTTTCCCGGGTCTTTTTGCAAATTTTAACTCCCCCCGAGGAAAATCATCATTCCATCGTCGTTTTGGGGCTTTCATACCATCGTAATGGGGCGGGAAGTATGATAGCGGAGAACGTTTTGGTGCCACTGGAACGGGTTTCACTTTGCGACGAGCAGCATGAGTTCGGTTGGCCGGAATTGGGTCCACTTTTCTGACGATTACTTTGGCAGAGGGGTTTTAAGTCGTGCTTTCTTCTTATGCTTGCGGATCGTTCAAATATAAAATGGCGAGCTTTCCGTTACCGGTTTCATAAGTAATGGAAATAGCCATCCAAGCAGTTGACGAAAGCTTTCGGTTTTGTTATCAAACGGATTAAGTCGGTCCGAGGTATTTTACCGCGCTCACACACTAACACACGGACCGCGACACTCCGGCACGATCGAAATGGGGTCGGAGAAAAAAAGAAAGAGATGAAACCTAAAAATAGAGCGGCGGAAGAAACCGATCGTGGTCGATAGGAAAGCCCTAGCTTTTATTCCCCCAAAAACACCCAGCCGTTTCTCACCCCGGAAAAGGGTTGGGTTGGTGGGGGGTGGAAGTAATCGGAAAATTATTTGCCGAATTCTAAATCACTTCCCGAACCCCCAAGCGCGTGCTTCGATTGTTTGAAGCTGGAATTTAATTAAATTTTTATTTGAGTTTTCCCAAGCACCCAGCCCCGATGGTTCCGCAATTGCTGTTCGTCAAAAAAACAAACGAAGAAGAAGCGATGAAAAAAAAGGAAATCCATTTTCCACCCGAAAAGATGTCAAGAAACTCCCCGTGCAGGGGCGGGAGATGGTTTGAACCGTTCCTTCCCGGAAAGCATCAACGGCTTGAGGACTTGATTGCATTGCATCGGTGGGTACTTTTTCGGCAGGTCGTTTCTTGCACTGCTGCACGGCCTCCCCCTAAGGGTCGATGGGGAGGACCGAAAGGATTGCGGATATCCTTTTGCCAATTTCAGATTCGAACCGGGTGTCAAGCATGGCCGAGAATTAAACGGTGTAAATAAGGGAAGTTTTGAAAGCGAACGCTGCATGGTGGAAACTCAGCTTCTTTTTTCGTTTCCTGCAATGGGTGGCAGTATTTGCTGATGCTTTGAAGGGTTTGAAGATTATTTACGTTCAAACTGTCGTGCTGAAATTGCAGCTAAATCTTTTGTTCTCGTCACTAAGAGGAGTTGATTTTAATTTTAAGTTTATAACCCGTAGAATTAGTTCCATTTGGTTCAGCAATATGCATTTTAACGCCATTCATCATTATTGCATCACTTACTACTTAAACAATAACTGTCCCACACGTGTCCAACTGACATTTGCGTGCGTGTGGTAATTGAGATCATTTGCTTCTCGTTTTCCTTTGACGTGGCCACACCATTTGCATTATTGTAATTTTCTATCACATAATGAGTATGCAAGTGCATTTGACCAATCGGTTTCCGTTTCATTCGGGTTGGTTTACCCAAGCAGACCCCAGCAAATCGCAGGCAGGACGAATGGTGATGGGTCATTGGTTTTGAAATGGATTTTCGGTAGCTTATTTGCATGATTAGAAAGCTTTCGGCTTAAAACATTCCTATTATTTGTATTAATTACAATTGATAGCATTTTAGCGCATAAATTTACTTCCAACAAAGTTCATTGTTCGTACTCTGTCATGATGGAATATACTTCAAAGAATATCGAATTTAGCATAAATCCTTCACTAGTTATCGCTTATCAATTTCCTGAAAAAACGCACACACACAAAAACACTTTTCAAACCATAATGGGACACCAGAAGGACAAAGCTTTTACCCTAATTAAAGTATCGCAAGCAAAGCAAACTCACCCCAATCGAATGTACGGCAGATTGCATACCGGTAGGCGTTTTTGATAAAAGCCCCAGCACAAAGCATCATTCATAACATGGGGTGGCAAAACATATTTTCTTCCATCCCGAACGCAACGGAACGGAAACGAAAAAGAAACAATCTCCCTCCACGCCGCAGCAAAAAACTATCCATCTCTCGTTTTCACTGGCTGGCCGGGAAAGATGGTTTGAGCGAAAGTGTAGTTTGTCATTTGCATTTATCCTTCGCAAACATGCCCCGAGCCTCGGGGGGGTTGAAAAGATCGCTTGCGGGTCAAACCATCGCCACCGGTGCTCTGAGAGTGACTCATTACGATTCGTTTCTATGATCTGTCACGTTTTGCGGATAATTTCGAGGCCGGTTTTGACCGGTAATCTGGGTGGGTGGTGAACGAAGGGGTGGGTTCGGTGATGAAAACTGCTGCACTTTAAGGATTGAGCACAACAACAGCAACGATGGGCGTTGATGATGGTGCTTCGTCTCTGCAGTGCTTTTTTTTGCATAATTTCTTCTTTTTTTTGGTTTTTCCGTTTTTGTGAAGCTCTGGAAGCAATTTCATTTAATCTATGAAACACTCACCAATATATTTATAAAATAATAATATAAAGCAAAAATACAAAATCTTTTGATGGTTTACAATAGAAGAAATAGCATCTATTCACTCGAGAGCAAGTGCTCTTGTTGGAAAAAAAAATAATAAAATTGTAATGTCTCGCAAGTATTCAAAATTATAAAATATAAAGCACGTTTCTTGGAATTATTTTACGCATCAAATTCAATGAAAGATAATAAGTCTATTTGAAAAAAAGTAATCGAATACATCTTTTCATTTCTTTCAGGCTTTACATTCTTCAGAGTTAACGTAAGAAGTAATATAACTGGCCATATTTTCATAGTACATATTTTCAATTGGACTCGATCTATCCCTATTTCTGTTTGTGGAGATAATTTGATCAATGCTATTCATGCTATCCAAATGCTATTAATTACTCAAAATTTTTTTTCGCAATAAGTCGGTAAACCTATAATGTATTAAGCGCTGACTATAAACTGCTGCCACACGACAAATTAATAGAACAAACAATCTGCAAACTATAGATCTGTTTGAAATAGCGAAAATAAAATAATACTAGCCAAGGAAAACGCCACATCCATGACGGAAATTTCTCACGACCGTGCTGTTCAAAATTCCTTAAATATGATTCCTGTGACATTGAAAAAATCAGTTATCTGATGTTGCCATTTTCAATATGATCGCATTTGGACAAGCAGATTTAATTCATGCCTCGGTCACGATTGAGTTGCTCCCCATAATTGTAGGTTTTGTTTGTAATAGTACTGACCTGATCTAATGATATGAAATGCGTTCAAAACAAAACAAAAACTCAAAGCGAAATTGGGGTGTGCAAGTGCAGTAGTAAATTAAGAAAATTATTGAAACACTTAAGTGGCTCAGAGAGACCCAATTGTTCGGCTGCCTATTGGCAAACACACACGCTAATGATGGTAAAGTAGCATTTCTTTGTTTCTCTCTCACACGTTCAAATGCATGGCCAATATTGATGCAATGCAGCAATATTCGATTGCTTGGCGAGAAAGTAAATAAAAGATGATGCAAAATTATTTTACACCGTTTTCAGACTTATGGTTTTGATTTAAATTTTATGTACCTAAAAACAAAACAAAAAGCATTACTTGCACAATCACAGCACCAACGACGACAAGCGGTTAACAATACTTTGTAATTTCGATCGAAATGAAAGATACATGAAATTATCTCGTCCATTCCGGTGGTTTGCCATTCTCATTTTCATTTTGACATGCACCCTCCTCCCTCTTTTTTCTCGCTTTTTCTCCCCCCCCCCCCTCCTTATCACACGATGACACCAGTTGGAATTCGTCCGGGGGACCGTTACGGGACATTGCGATTTTTGGAGCAAAGGATAAACTTTGGTCGCATGCAGTTTTGTGCGAAAAGCATGTTTGCATTTGTTTGCCATTTTGTACGAGATTCGTTGGCCGGGGGTTTGGTTTTGTGTAACATTACAACCTGACACAACCGGTCCCGTTGGCCGAAGGGACAGTAAGGGATATATTTAGAGATCGTTCCGAGCGCTGCACAGGGCTCCCCGCGCCACACAACCGGAAAAAGCAAGTGTCAGTGTCGGATGTGGTGGTCATGATGGGTGAGTGGATGGGTGGGTGGAGGTGTGTTTTCTCATTTTGAAATGTTGTATCCAATTTTGGGGTTCGGACCGGGTCGGTGGGAGCGTTCGAAGAAAAGAATGAAATAAGCAAACATCTAAGCATCCGATCTGCGTTGCAACATGCAGCAATCCGATTGTGAATGAGGGAAGGGGAGAAGAAGGAGAATGCACTTGGTAGGAAGGGATGTAAATTGAGCATGAAAGCAGTTGTAGAATTTGTAGCTGAAAAGTCATGGCAAGCACTAGACGCAAGGACGCGGTAGGACCCCGGTAGTCACAGATCGTTAAGGATTGTTGTAGTCTTCGGTTCGACTGTGATGCACTCCCGGTCCGAGCGGGAACATATCTCTCACTGCTTGCTGGCAATTGTAACTGCCCGGTTAACCAGATTGCAACAAGGAGCAACATCTTTCGACTTCCCTTCCTGTGTGTTTGCATCTTTATGTAATGAGCAATATAATTTGTACAACTGGATGCCGTACGCAAATGCAAGCAACCAAAACGGGAACCCGTCAGAGTGCAGTCTGTCGGAAAACGGCACCGAACCAGGAGACAATGAAATTCCGATGCAAACTAATCAAGGCTAAATCATGGCTTTGTGGAACACCGCTTGCACCACCAGTCTCCAGCACCGGAAAACAAGGGTTTAATTTTTCTCTACCCTGTTTTTTGTCGAATTTAAACCCTCTCCTTCTGTTCCACTTAGAGAAGGTTGATCCTAACTATGGCACTCCTATTTGCAGCACAACCAAACAAACATCTGTAGCTGATAGGATGAAAAATGTTTGTTTCGAAGGTTTTGTGCCAGCTCACCGGGAACACATTTCCACACATCATTGACCAACCGATAGTGGTAGCATCCATTTTTAATTTCCGGCTTTGTAATTAGTTTTGTGTGCTTTCAATTTACACCAAACCTCCGTAAGCTAGGCCACGATGCGCCAATGTTGTGCCGGGGGTTTTTGTGCACCACCACCACCGAGGATACTTTTATCTGCATCCTTGTTTTGTTTTGACACCCGAAAGTACGTTTAGTAGGAAAGGAAAATAAAACCAAATCGAACACATGCGCCCGATGAAAGAGAAAGTTTTCGAAGTGAATTTATTTCGTTATGCTACATTAAGCAAATATACAAATTCAGAGAGTTTTTTATCTTTGTTATGAAACTGCAATGTTGTTAGAATTATTTTGATGATGTGAATGGATTTAATAACTCAACATATAATAATAATAGTATGATTGTAAAACAGTAAAATGAACCACTTAAAAAGATTTTAAAACATACTTCTATCCTCTGCAAACCATTTGAAAAACAATAAGATTTATGCATTTCATACGAATAGAAAGCAAATTCTCTTAAGTGCCATCATATCTTTGAGCTGAAACTGCTGAATTATGTGAATATTCACATAATTGAAGCTAAAGATGTGATAATTACTTAATAACAAAAATTAATGTTGATACTGCAATCTCAATATCAACATTAAATGCGTAAATTGAAAAGTGATGTTTTACTCACTTTTAGAACATTTTTAATAAATACAAACCTTTTATAAAGAATTTCGAAATAATTTCGAAATTTTGAATTCCACTGAATTATACTTATTCGATTATTTCGGTTACAATTATTTTAATTAATTGCTTTAAATATATGAACCAATATAAATCATCCAAAAAGTTTGAATCATACAAATTATGTAATAGTCTTTAATACCTGTATAGGAATTCATCACCATTAAGCTAAGTAGTACAAGATGAAACCTTGCTTTCAGCGTTAGCATCAAAATCAACAATAATTCCAACCAAGGCGAGGGAGAAATGATAATTCCCGCCGAGCTTTAGCGAACCTCGCAAGTCTTCGTCGCTATGTTGTTTGTAAGCTGCATCCGTCACAGCACGTGGCCGTCTCGCAATCGATCAGTTGATTGCAAACCACTCCCATTCCATTCCGATGTTGGAATACTCTGCCGATTAGCTCTGCCGATGATTTAAAGCCTGGAGGACAAAACACAACAAAGCGGAATGGTTGTTTTTTTTTTCTTTCGAATTGTCACATAGAGTCTGAATATGATGCATACGATAATGGGAGGAAAGCAGCGAAAAAATGGATAATGCATCCCTAAAGCCACACTGATGCACAAAACAGTGAAAGATCTTTGCCGTTCAATAGCCGAATGGCACCGTTTGCATTTCCCCCGTGCCGATGCCATCAGGATATTGGCTACCAATCTACATCCCGCCAAACGGGAACCAATGTCACTTCCTTCCCGACATTGCATCCTGATTACTGTGCAGGAAATCATTAAGAATCTGCCACCCTCATCCCTGCATCCATTATCCGGGCTCATCAAAAGAGGGAAAGCTTCAACCAAACATAACAGGCACCTCGTATTGTGATTGCAGTTGAATGGCATTTGCGTCCTGCGACGTCATGGGGTGCATGTTCCGGTTTTCCAACCCCCGAAACCGGAGTCGGTTCGCCACTCGAGGAAGGACTCGTCTATTCGTTACGAGTTCCGCTTCCAATGTGATACACTCGTATCGCTCGTCTCACGTTCGTCTTTCTGCTTCCTGTTCCCGGGAGTCACGTAATTGAACCAAGCATTTGTTATTGCTACAACAAATGTTTTGCGGTACATATCATTCCATCTCGAGCTATCTCTCCAATGGATTGTCATTGCCAGAATACACAAGTTTGGCCAGCACTGTATGTGTGTCTGTGTGTGTGAGTGTTTGTCAGGTGCATCAACCCGCAGTTGACGGAAACCGTCTGCACCGAATCTGCATCTCGCTTGTCTAACGATTATAAGGTTGATAGGCCGTTCTTCAGCTGCAGACGTACGGCAGATATTTTAATGATAATTTTCATTCCATCCCGTGCTGGTGCTCGACAAGCATCAGCAGTGAATGTCGTCGTCCCACACCATAAACCGATACGGTGCATGAAGCAATGCATTCCCTGCTGGTGCAACAAACAATAAGCTCACTTCCGTTCCGGGGGAAGTCGAAGGGAAACCTAGGGGGCATCAGAGGGCCAATCAAAGACAGCGGCAAATGGCACACTCGTAAGGGGAAAAGACACAGAATAAGACGCAGTTGTATGTCATCGCCAGAGGAATTTGTTACAGAATTAGTGCAACTAGGTACGCATCACCATTGGAAGAGGAGTGCTTTCCAGGCTCCCGGGATTATAATTCCACATTATCGGCTCCAATGTGCTAAAGCCTCAACGAGCAAGTACACTAGCTGAACATCACTGTAAGTTAGGATGAAAAGTAGAAAATCTGAACGCTTTGACAGACTTCAATATTGGAACATTCTCTATTGATTTGCAATGAAATGTAATTCATATTGTATTTGACTATGTTGTTTTGTTCAAATTTATGTGAAAGTTGAGAATGACCATTAGAATCTTAAATACTCGTTATCATCAATTGTTGTTAAAGTATATTCTACAAACGAGAAGAATTGATGCGTCCATAGCTTGAGAGAACTTTACACTTTAATGATAACTATCAAGTAACATCCAAAGCGAATTAGTTTCAGGAAACTTTTAAACTTTTATGGAGAAATGGGCGATTTTCAAGATCACCAAATAAGACATTCGCCTTTGCAATAAGGTTACGGTACCACCTTATAGACGTTTCAGTATGTTCTTACATATTAAACACTCGGCAAAAAATATATTCTTCTTCTTCTTCTTTGCTTCTTTTTTTCTTATCCCTTCTCTTAGTCTTCGTTTTTTTACTGTTTCTTTTTTTTCTTGAGCCAGAAAAATTAACAGCACTTTCCGGTACTTCTGTTGGTAAGTCACTAGGTCGATCAACTCAATCTCTTTTATCAAAACTGCATTAAATGATACGCTTCTTGCTTAAGAAATGTTTCAAGAAAAAGCCTCATAATGGAGGAAATCAATGCATCAAAAAAGCTTTCTTATCAAATGCAATTGCACTTTGGCGGCTTTGTCCTTAATGCGTCATTTTATTTAATTTCCTTTTCTGCTCAAACCATTATGCCTTACCGTGATGCATTCTCCGAACAGAAAATCCTTCCGTAAGATTTCTCACTGATTGAACAAAATGCGAAGTGCATTATGTTTTCAATGCCCTAGAAGCATAAAGCTGGAAATTTGATTAGCTTTTGCATATCATTTAGAGATGCATTTCCTTTAACGCCTCTGTTTCCATTTCCTTTCTTATCGTTGTGCGATAAGACGTATCGGTGTATACCGCTTTCAAATGCTTTCAAATTCTCTCTACAGCTTTACATTTCCCATTTCCTTTGCCGGTTGTTTGTGAGCTTAAGCACTGCAAATTATTAATTGATTCAATGTGCTGTAAGGGAGTCTCAAACGGAGGGAAACATCATCTTCCCTTTCTTCTGATATTAGTAATCAACTCGTAAGGCACGGTTCACTACACATGTTGTACTGCTGGATGTAAATTCTATTACAAATCCTTCTAACCAACCAAATAGGGGTTGGGAGAAAGACAATCCAGCCTGCCAGATGATAATTTGGTTTAAAATATTAGCAACAAACGGCAACGAGAAAACGCACAGGGCGGAAAAGGCGAAAGAAGATTCATTGGAGACATTTGTGTACCGGAAAACCTCTTCTTACCGATCTCTCACACCCCAAACACACTCACACCCCCAACCCACCAAAAGTGGGCGGAAGATAACAACATGTAAACATAATCATTTGCATGTCATGGATCAAATCCTCACTCACGGGTGGGAGTACGATAAAATGGGAGTCGGCCAGTTCCTGTTACGGAAAGGCACAATGGAACGTATCATGCCGCTGCATGTGACTTGGAATGTGTGCGAAAGGTCGACGGATGCAGTTGCAAACCATATATCACACCTTCCGAGTGCAATATGTGATTAGACTTTGAACATTGTCTGAGTGTTGGTTGGTTGCATGGTTCGCTTGCTGCTGGTACGGCACCAACAAATGGAACCGAACGGCCTAACTGGACAGGCGTGTAAAAGGGTGTCTAACGTACAAAAAGGTCAGCCATGCAGGGAGAAAATTTATTTGGGGCGAAAGAGCGTGGCGATGATGAAGCAGCAGTAGCAGCGGTGGCGTTCCGCTCGATCGTTCGTGGTGCCGTAACCGATGTTGATGTTTTGATTTCTCACTTCCATTTCCATTTACCCAAGCAGAAAACTGAAACCATCCGAAATGAGAGTAATGTTTGACATTATGTTTGCTTTATTGCTAACTAAAAATACTATGAGTATGCATTTAAATTTCGAATTAAACAAATCGCTTAGCGAACAACGGTCATATGTACATGCGGGAAGCAACTACACACACTGTTTGAACCCTTTACCTACTGATGTTCTCTGCTTCTTTTATTTCATTTTTTTTCCTTCTACCTCGCTCTCTCTTACTCCGGTTATTATGGCAGTCCTAGACGTACCGGTAGCTACCGGTGTCTAGTTTTAAATGATTTACGATGTGCAATTTCCGTCTGCAGCAGTTGAGTGCAATATGCGAAAACAAACCCCTCCCAAAACGCTCACCCTGTTGGGCGAGTTCGTACGTGGTCCGAAACGTGACGTTCGCTTTGCTGCAGTTGTCCACACCATCGTTTGCGAGTACTTACCGGAAATCCCGGCACATCCTTCAGATCCAATCCCGATCACTCTTTGCCTTTGCAGCGACACCAAAAACACCCTACCATATTACTATCACGACTTAAATACGGCCAATAGTGTAAACCCTTTTTTTCGGGTGGGGAAAAATAAAATAGATACACAAAGAAAGGGCGATAGAGAGAGAGAGAAGAGAACCAAAGTGTTGCACCCTGATGACCTGTTTTGATGGGTTTTAATGGTTTAGGTTTGTTTACGTACAATAGTGCTGCGATAAAAATGCAGCAATCAGTGCGATCGACTCCATGTCCGAGATGCAGGAAGTAACCCGATCGATAGATACTTTAAAGCTAGCTATTAACACTGGTCCGTCTGTCATCGACTTACCGAGCGACCTGCTAATTGGGGAACTGCGAAATCGTCTCCGGTGACGGTGTTACGTACGGAAATCGGTCCGCTGGCAGTTCAGGTACGCTAACCCCTAGCGACAAGCACGCACGCCACGTTGGGCAATTGTCTGGTTAGGTTGTCCCAATTCGGTGGCCTAATCGACTTGCATAATCATCCGCGATTCGGATGGAAGGGTTTCTTTACAGGGCCTTTTCCTTCAACAGTTTCGCACTCGATAGATGACCTTGGCCCTGCTTGACCATGTTGCCCAACGTTCGGAATGTTCGCCTCAGCAGGTAGTACAGGCTCGCCAGGATAGCCATCGCCAGTACGACGCCTGCCCCGATCACGTCGTAGTAGTGGTACACCAGGAAGGACATGTTGGCCGCCCGGTAGCGATAGTGTTCCACGCCATTGTGGCGGATGACGTACTCCGTCCACCAGACCGCCTTTTCCACCGGGCGCATCGGTTGATCGCGCACCAATCTACCCAACCGGGCGACGTTACGCTTATACCTGTCCGTAAGGGTGTGAATCAGTGAGAACCCGACTTCACATGTGGGTTGACCGAACTTACCGCTTGTTGCTGGCCACATCCAAGATACACTCGCGCAGTGACTCCACCGTTAGCCGCTCCATCCATACTGCACGCCCTATGCCGCGCTCGATCACCTTGTCCGCGTTGCCAAACTGATCAAAGTTGAACGGTATCACCACCAGCGGAACGTGCCGGTCTATTGCCTCCTCCATCGACTGCTGGCCGCCCTGCATGACAAACACTCTCACCTTCGGATGGGCTGCAGATGAAAAAGGTGGTCAGTTTGGAGGGAAAATCTATTGATATAAAAACCCTACCGAAAAGACTAGTAGAGGAAAGTTGCAAGTGTTTTTTTATGGGGTTTGTTTTTGGAAGCCATGATTATGTCCATGGCATTCCGTCGACCGTATCGCGTCAAACTCTTAATCAACTCCCTCACAATACACCTTCGCCCTTAACGCAACTACAGGGCTTATTAAGATTACAAACCCTCTGAGAGCAGCACGAACATGGTTCAACCACATGTGGGCCACCTTTATCTAACGTTGGCTATGTCAATTTTCCAACAAAACATGAAAGAGTAGGGGATATTTTCCGCTTACTATAATAACTAGAGCACACGGTGGCTCGAGGGCTGCCATAAAATTCACACTAATACGTAACTTACGATTGCCTCACTGGTAATCATGCGTTTGGGGTGATCTTACATAGAATTCCTTGCAAATATTGCCATTTTTGACGTATGTTAGATTCGCATTTGAAGAGAACACATACAGTACAAAAAGTGTCCATCGGAAGAGTTTGCGTCAAGTGGATCTGGGATGACCTGATGGGAATATTTTTAGGCATTTAACGATTTACATACAGTAATGGTGATCTTGAAACTTGTGTCACCTTCGAAAATCGATCGCGCGCGTGACATTGGGCCGAAATTCGCCACAAACCTGCGAGCTTTAGCACGGCGTGCAGTACAAACATAATTTTACATAATTAATTTTTATCTTCCTTTTGCTGCGCCGCACTGTTGATGATGATCTTGAATTTTTACATTTGAAAATCAAAAACCTCCCCAGTGCAAAACCTGTTTGCCAGTCGGGCAAACCTTGGCCAGTACTCCGAAGGTATCTCCAAAAATTTGGCAGCTTCCTCGATGAACTTGACATCTTCCAAGCGCGGCGAATCTGCATCCGAGACGATAGTGAAGTTGGTCGCATTATGCAATAATCAAATTCATCCGCTGTTATCGATGTGTTTGGGGGATTGGTAGTTCCAACTGCGCCTTGACGATCGTGATCGGTGGGATGCCCGAAAGCACGCAGAACGGAAAGCGAAAACCAGTTTCGAAAATAGCGAACTAGCATGTGGGACCTCTTTTCCCATTCAATGCCATGAGTCAGCGGGAACGATAACTAAGGAGCTGGTGAGGTGACGCTGATGTGGCCCCGTCTCGATTTTGTGATTCTTTACAAATTCCACTAATCAATCGGCAAACGCGTGTGTTTGAAAGCAATCTGAGGGCACCCACTCAGCTAGGCTTTGTTGGGACTCCCGAAAAGAGAGTAGATTATGAAATCTACTGTCCGGATAGAAGGAACTAGGTCAGGGATACCATTGAGAGCACTCCTCCCCGTTAAGAGCGTTGGAGCCGTGTCACCGTACCCTGACCAACCGCAACAGCGCGATGACATTTGACGGAGAGCTTTAAGTGTTAAACGTCAAACGGTCAAACGCTACAGAAAGTGAAATGGAGATAAAGACATCATAGTTTTTTTTGTCTTCGTTTTGTTCTCCATATACCACAGCTCACGAGCGCGTGTATTCCCGATTTAGACAACTGTCTACGTGTGGAAATGATGGATGAGTATGATAGGCCTGCAAACGATCTGCCGAAGTGTCGTTAAACAATGAGATTGACAACCAGCCACCGGGTCAAACCATCCATCATAACTATCATCCCTTTGGGGGGTGATGGCGTTTAACAGGTTCTCATTCCAATTGGAACATCAAGCTCATTCGAAAAATGGTTTTACCCAACACTTTTGTTAACACGTTGATAACACAAACCAATTCGTTCCAGATGATTCTTAGACGAGCACGTGAGTAAATGGGGCAAACTCAACAGCAGCGAATTGATCTTGGTGATATGAGGTTTTACAGTTCGCAGAAAATCCAACCCGCTCGGCCTATTTACACCGTTGGGGTGCCCTGTTGTGCTTGATCGGTGCGCAAACGGATCAATGTGCAAATTGCCAGCAACAACAAAACGGGCGGCCTACTATCGTTCAACAAATGTCAACAAATGGGGTGAAGGAAATAAAAAGAAACTATCATGGATATCCATTGACAACCATTAAAGAGAGGTATGTCTATAACAGAAAAAAAATAATTTAAAGGAGATAACAAATAAAACAAGATAACAAATATGAAAAAAAGCTGAGCATTAACTCTAAAACGGACTGCTAGTATTCTTATCCTGCAGTTCGACCTTGTGCGATATTAAGAAACAAAAAGCACTTGGGTTAGAGCACTACCCGAAGGACAATGTCGCAATGAAATAGCTGTCGCTACATTTTTAATGTAGTTCCAGGAATGAGCATTGCTTTTAAGCGTCAATTAAGAGCACGTGTGTACAGAAGACTGTTTCGTAAATCATGTGTGTTTACGTTGTGTCGTTGATTAGCTAATAGCGCAAGCACTCGACAGCATCACCCATCCATCCATCCGTGTCATTAAAATATTACCATTTTTTGTGTGTGTGTTTAAAGACATTACACTTGATATCGTTTGGTCCACATCACACCAACAGGCAGATTTGGTACAGTGCCGCGAAAGTGTTGCATTTAGTAAGTAACACTTGTCGTCAACGTGAGTGACGCCATACGTTCCCTATGTATGCTTGTACCCTTTTCATCTAGATACACACAGGAAGAGGATACAAATATTGTCCCACCATATTACCTCAGCCACAAGCGCGTTCTCGATCAAAGTGTGAAAAATTGATTCAATACAAACAACCCTTCGCCATCACCACCGCCTTTCACCAAACATTCAAATCTATCCCTGTTTGTCCGTTGGACACTTTTCGGGGCTTTAATCGGCTCGTTTTTTTTTTGCATCTCGCTTCCACGTCGTTTCACAGCTGTTAGACTACTCACCAAGCAGATCCTGCTGCGGTAACCAGCGCTCCATCCGAATGTTGGTGGTACCATTGAGATCCAGATCAGCATCGTGCTTCCACAGTACGTCGTACTTGAGCGATTTGAACACCTCCATGAAGAGGTTCAGGTTGTGCTGATTAAGCGAGTCACTTCGGATAAGCGTTCCCAAACTGAAGTACACCACACCATGCACCGATCGGTCCAGATACGATTGCAGATCCGTCGGCAGTGCTTTCGGTGGTTGAATGTGCATAAACCCGAGTTGTATGGAGTTCGGTACCAGAGGGCGCACATACCCAAGCGAAGGTTCCGCATTCACCATCAAGAAATCGACCCGGCGCATCAGATCCCACGAACGCGTCATATTGCTACCAAAGTTTTGTTCGATCATTCGATCGAATATCGCGAAATCGGTCGGCAGAATGTGGAACTGGATCAGCAGGTTCGAGATGACCGCTTCCACCCGTTGGAAAAAGTTCAAATCGTGCGTAAACTTGTGGTTCATCTCAGGATGCGCCACCACATTCATCACGTTCCCTATCGCTTCATGACACATGCCCATCGAATCGATCGAGCTGATACCGATCATCGGTGCCTGGAACAGCTCAGCGAACGCGTACATCGGCGTAAACTGATAGTACTCCACGATCACCACATCAAAGTGTGCATCCCGGGCGTGGATCAGGGCCTGCACATCTGGATGGGCCAGTTCCGCCTCGAGGAACAGCCGCGTCGTCCTGCGGAGCTGCACAGCGATCTGGTAGAAGTTCATGTTTCGCTGCTTCATGTCAACCACGTCGAGGTTTTGTTCCACTATCCGGTACGCATAGCTCCAGTCAATCACGGTCACGTTGGGATGGTCCGTTGCGAACGGATCCGTCGTCATAATCGTCAACTCGTGACCCCGTTCGATCAAACCCTTCATGAACGCTCGGTACACTATCTGATGGCTGCGAGCTGGCGAGGGAAAGATGGCCAACACCCTAGCACCGTCGGTTAGGGTGGGCATCTCCACGGTTACAACTGTTAACACCACCACCATCACCATCCGCACAATCCCAGTAAAACCCCACATGATGACGCCCTTAACGCTTTGGGAACTTTAAATGCACTTTTCCCCAGCAAAAGGACACACCGGGTAGTTGATTCGGGAGCACAAGCTTAATTCGTTCACCATTAAATTCACTTTCACTCACACACAAGAAATTCAATTAGAAAAAGTAAAGAAGAGTTGATCGTCCCTTATCTAATTCGTCCCAAGCAAATGGCTGTACGAGCGCCAACTCTTATCTCTAACACACCTCACCGTACGACCGTCGTTCAACTAAAAGAGCCACCGAGCGAGGATGGTGAATTTATATGACCGTCTCAAACGATCACACGCGAGATCACCACTCCACCGCACTTGTCCGGCAGCAGCGACAAACAACACGCTACATGGGAGATGTTGTCGTACGACTAACGCAACGTTTCGTACGTTTTGTGGGGCGCGATCGTGGATGCTGTGGGAATATCGATCGTGACGAATTGGTTTGCAAACGGTCAGTCGAACGGTATTGTTGTTGCGGAATGTTCGATGCTTCACGGTAGGCAACATTTAAACCACTTATTTGTTTACTTAATGTTTGCAATGGTTTTTTGGAGGGAAAATAGCTCGCACGTTATATCATCTTCGAGACTTTCGGCGAAGGTCAATGTTAGAGGCATCCCACATGTTTTAAAAATAAAAGTAAAACGCGCATAAGCCAATCCCTTATCTGGTAGAAGCTATCAATAATACAGTCATCAAAGAAAGAGGTTTGTTGTTGTGCCGTGCCGAAATTGACCTCGGAATGAAAAATGATCGTCGATTTGGTTGGATCGTCGATGTTTGACACCAGAGGGTATGGTGTGACATCTCTGTTGTTAAAGGTATGATTGACACTATTAATCTTCACTATTAATAGGGTACTTATATTGACTGGGTCATCAACCTGACAAAGGGCGGCTTCCCTAATATTTCCATCGTTTTTGGGTGTATCCCTTAAATGAAAACAGAAGATTGTTTATAATTATGTTCAAAAACATTGTGAAACACGAACACCGTACGAGACAGAAATGAAAAATTAATTTCGTACCATTCCTTCCATTTGCACAAATGAACCGGCCCTTTTCGCGGGTTGGGAAAGGTCCGGTGAAAATTAGCTTTCCATCACAAAATCCAAATGTGTGAAGGTTGTGCTGTTGGACAACAAATTAAGCACCAAATTTTACCCCTTCAGCTCCAACACGCTGCACGGACGCATCGGACAAAACGCTTGCAACCTGTCAAAACCGTGTGGTTGCAAAAGTACCGCACATCGATGGTTTTAAATTCGATTCACACAGTCGATCGAAGAGCATTGCTTGGTGTTGTTCGGGAAACCTGTCAGTGCGCTTCCCTCCATTTCGTGGGATTTTTGGTATGTTTGGGTAACGCGTGTTGCTTCAAGTTGTTAGCAGCTGTTATCGAATCGTTTACTTGCCATGTCCAGCGTGTACCGCATGGATGTGTATAGGGAAACCTGGTGAAATGATTTGATCGTGAGCTTGAAAAAACTATTCTTTAATTACTATTTACTACGTTTTATCTGACTTTTTTCAGTGATGTACCTTCATTGGGTCGGTTTAATGAAACCAACCCCTTTAATGAAGCCACCATTGAATATGTCAAGTACCTGTCATCCTCCCAACAAAAAAAAATATCCAAGAGAAAGGAACACACCACCAAACGCTTTTTTAATGACCGTTTGACCTCTTTCCAAAACAGCTCGAGCTGCATTTGTCAACTAGACTGCCTCATACAACAGACTCCAAACATACACAAACCGAAGGTCAACGCAACGGCAACCCGCCAAGTATCGTTCCTCTTTATGAATGGGCGCTCCTCGTACACGCGTGGACCACGGCGGGGTGGGATCGCTTATGCTATGGATCACCAAAATTCGACAATGGGTACGCCACCATGAGTTGCGGTTTACATATCTTCCATCCGCCAACCCCACCCATCCACCGGGAACTTACATGTTTGCGTACGCATGCAAGCAGCCAAGCAATTGTTAGGCCGAGGGCCCAAGATCGAGATCGAACGCGGGGGAAGCCAGAAAGAGCCAGACAGGCAGACACAGTTGCTCTCCGAAACCGTGAAGTGTTAATGCAATCCTTTTGGGGGTTGATGATGTACGGGGCTCGCACATACTTTTCGGAGGGTGGCTCAGATAACGTGTAGCAGATATTTGCCTAACAACCGATCGCGGTTCACGCGCAACACGGACAACGCGTACCCGAAACCGAATGCCACTTAAGGCTGATGGAAAGCGTTTGGAAATGTGTGCATTTGAAATGTGCGTGAATGTTGTTGAGGTATTTAGTGTTTTTTTTCTGCTTCGGTCACGGTTTAGATAAATATTTTACTACATTATTAACATCTTTCACAACGGCTTTGTAATTTTCTGTTGTTCATAATGCAAATATTAACACACTGCAAAAGCAAAAAAAAAAAGTTACCCTCCACGTTACATTTGATTGAAAGGATCGATAAACTCTTCTCTTTACTACATGTTTTATTTTCTTTTAGCACTCCATACTAAAGTGTTTAGCAAATTAGGGAAATGGTGTGTCTCTTTCCAAAAAAAACATACCCTCTTATACCAGTTGGTCAAACAGTAAAACGTTCGGCCAGTTTAATGCTGTGCATATTTTTATTTCGTGCACAATGTTTGTATCGCTTGAACCCGTGGTCGCCGTGCTTGTGATGCATTTCAACGCCCAAAGCATTCGTCCGTTCATTCGTGTGTCAATTAATTTCACACCTTATTGGACCAGTTGTTTCGCAGCATCCATTATTAGCACCAATATGCATTATGAAGGTTGGACATTTATACCTTTGCTTAGCGATCGAGAAGATCGTTTTTAGCGATTGAACAAATCATGGGTGGAAATCGATGTTGAAATGTCACTAAAAGGGAATGATTATGATTTAAACAGTCTGAAATGATTGGCATTTTTGGCACGAGTGTTCTACTTTTTCCGCAGCACTGCCAACTAATCATGATTGCTCCCTGACTGTGTTTTTGCCTGATTGAGAGAAATTTGGCGAATAGGATTTTGCATAACTTTATGATAACGCAAGCGTTTAAAGCCAGTTTAAAAGCAACCAGCGTGGTTTGAAAGGTTTTAAAGGCTAAAAATAGTGGCATGATCTTAAAATGTTGATCGCTCATTATTTGCTCACTATCTGACCCATGTACATGGCCGACCGTGCCGGTGGACGCTTTAATTGATACATTGCGGACGTTTGACGGAGAACCCGGATTGTTTGTCGTTGTGTTTAGCACGTCCAACTAAACTCCTCAGCAATGGGGTTGTAGTCTGTCATCGGCTTCCCGAGTGATGATCCCGACCCTGGGCAACATATGGGCGGATTCGACATTTAATAACGTCTGCTGTTTTTGGTTGAACGCGTTCGCTACAGCTTCTAGTACCTTCTAAAAGGTAAAACAAACAGTAACACAATTCTAGCATTTTTTTTACGAGAGATTTTTTGTGGGTGTCTTATATTAGGACAGAAGGTGATGTCAAATGCTGCGAAAAGCTCATAAATGTTGATTTTTTAAAGTGCTTCTGCCTGCAGAGAAGGAATGTGCGATGATAGTTCTTTATAAAGGGCCCAGGTGTTGACACAAGAGATGGAAATGATCTATTCGAAAGAACAAAAAACCAACATCTTTTCAGCATTTGGTTTCTTTCTTCCATTATTGCTTCCATTACATTACCATGCTGTGTAACAAACACATTTATTTATGTATCAAATTAATTAGAAAAATAAAACGTTAACTATTATAAAAAAATGAATTTTACTAAAAGAATTAAGAGCACTACATTCAATGGAGTATGGGAGCACTATTAATAAATTTCTACAATAAAAAAAAGGATTTAAAAAAATTAGAAAGGTTTAAATTTTAAATTGGTTATTTTATTGCCAACAATTTCATTTTTTTTTTTTTTCAAAATTAAAAAACTCAACTGAATCTGTTTAAATATAGTATAAATAAACTAAAAAAGGCAATATTTAGTCACTCAAATAAAAATGTACATTATTGTTAAAAAAATAGTTTCAAAATATCCCGTTTTAGTGTTGCTAATGCTCAACATGACCTACATAAACTGACAAATGTTTGCCAACCCTGCCCAATGCTCATCATTCGAGCTTAGCAACGAATGTAAAAACGCCTACATGTATGCAATTTACAAACATAACTTCTTCTGCAGCACGAGCTGTACTCCGTTCGCTGTGGTTCAAAGCGATTGGAATGGTTTTTGCTTCCCATACTGATCCAACACGGCTACACCACGGAAACGACCTTCTCCACTATACCTCCTCCACCAACCCCGGGCCGTGTTCAAAGCAGTACAAATTAATTATCGGCGGTCGGAAAGCTGGCGCAACGATAATCATCTCGTACGGCGTTCGCTACAAGAAGCGAACGAAGCACCGAACTTTACCAGACAGATGTTGCATTCCTGTGGCTATCATCCCCACCTTAAGACGGGTTCACGTTCAACAGCGTCCGGTTCGGCTGATATCGGGTGCGATATCTTATTTAGCGCTGGCAAGTCTGCACACCCATCAATCGCTGGTTGCATTTCACTCTCCCTCCGTGGAAGACTTTTTTTCCGGATGCAATCAACAAAAACGTACAGCAGGGAGATGGTGCGGTGCTTGGTACTAAGCAATACCCGGCGTTAAGGAAGAAACCACAAAAGATAGATGGATTGGCCTTACGGCAGAGTGCAGAAGGTCGAAGGCGAACGGAAAATATTGAATATCAATACACACAGCAACAACACTCCGACACCTGGACTGTGCGAAAATATTCCATTTTTATTCCATTTGTTGATGTTTTGAAAAGTTGTGTGCTTGAAGCAGCCCTGGAACGGAAGTGGGCATAAGTATCCAGATTTGGCGAAAAACCACTGCTAATCAAAGCAATCTAGCCGTGATTCCGTGTGATGCATCCGTACGCGTTACGCACACCTTTAATCCTCTTCTCAATATCGCAAAACTATGCTTGAAAGAGAGGGAAATGCGCGAAACAAAAACATAATGCTTCCACACAGTATACTGGCAGGTGTTTCCGATTTGTCGAACCCATGCACACCCGTGTGTACCGAAAACGGTAGAAAAAGATCCATTCCATAACAGCCATATCTGTCAGATGATGTGCTCGGCTGGATGAAACTGGACACCTTTTGGGCAAGCTGTGTGTACGCCGCTACTCACCTTGTTTGCCGCAGCTGACGAACGGGGGCCATATTTTTGTAGGGTTTCGGAAAAGCCATACCTGGTGAGGTTTCCCGAAAAACCCCACCACCACCATCTCACCCTTCACCGGTTCGAGAGACAGACTGACGTTTTCGGGTATTTGTTTATTTCCATATTAAGAGCTTAAGTGAGGAGGGTAGGTTGAGTACTCTGGTTTCCCTTGCTGTTGTGTTTTGCGCTTTCTTTCTTTCCTTCTTTAGCTGGTTTGTTGTCGCTTTCAACTGTGACCGTGGAGAAAATTATGAAAGGCTCGTTATGTTATGTCTGCTTGGCAAACTTTGGTAAATATGGATAATGCCCACAAAATTGGCTCCGTCGGCCCACCGCCTGGGACGGATTTGTTTGAGTAGAATTTAAGCTGAGTAATTATGCCAAGGGTAAGGCGAAAAGCGCTCATGCGTTGATTTACTTCGAAAGTGAGCTGAACGAGGGCAGGTGATCGGAAACACGTGCCGAACGATTAATGTACGAAATTATGAATGATTCCTCGCCTGTTAAATCTTTGTTTACGTTTAAAGGTTTCGTTCAGCAATAGTTTGTTAATGACGATAAATAGATCGATGGAAAATCTGTTGGAAGTTTTAAGGAAGCTTATTTTAACTTTCTTTAGAACTTGAATTAACACTTAGCAAGATAGTCTGTCACTGCTATGGGATACTACTATGCTATTGGGTATTGGGTATTAACGGAAACTTAAAAAGAAAATGGGCATCTTCGGAGGGACATTTGAGGAGTGACTACATTTCATAAAAAATCATTCAGTAATTGTGCTTACTATAGATTTCAAACCTTTTATAATTCGAAGACTTCCTTGAACTTTGAAGCATTAACCTTGGCCTCAGTAAGTAATGTACGTTGAGATACTTGATAGGGATGTCCAACAGTTGTTCCATCCCTACTTAGAGGAAAACAGTGAGCTGGTCATTTAGACCATTTAGGAGATTCCTTAAAACATATGGGAGTACCTGGAATTCAACAAATTCCAAACTGAGCCTGAACTTCAATGAATTATTTGTTTTACCAAAATCAAGCTAGAATTGATAATCGATATTGAATAGCTTAGTGACTCCACCGAGTTGAAATGGTTAGTAGAGTTAATCTTCATAATGCCTATGTTAGTAGAATAAATGGGATTCTTTATTGTAGGAAGTAATTTTCAATACCGTTTATTCTAACAGCAAGCAATGCATAGAAGTCAATCTGCTTTATTATATAAAATTGTTGCACTCAATGTTGGGACATGTACGTAAGCCCTCAATGCCTCAACTCAAATATGATGATTGTCGAAGTAACGATAATAAAAAAGGCCGCACTTCAGAAACACAGCAAACGACAGTTTCTGTAGTTCGCTATCATGAAGCTAATTACACATTTCAATTATTCATTTTTTATCAAATTACAACACAAACGATCCTCCACCTGCTGCCAACAAAGATAATGTTAGCAAGTTGTTGTTTCACATTAACGGCTCCCGTAACAACCGAACTAATTCGCTTTCACTTGATCGCTAAAGTTTTCCCTCCACCTTATTGGAAGGGGGCGGGCTGATGAAATTTCGTTTTCCAAAAAGCTTCTTCCCAAGCGTGGGAAACTGAACCGGCCGCCATAATCGCTATGATGTATCACCGAAATTATTTTGCATTACAGCTCGTTGGAGCTGTAACACGGCGGAGGCCAGGTGTCTTTGTACCAAAGGTTCGTAGTGCTAGTCGTTTTGCCTAGTTCGTTACGATACGATTGCTTTTACTCTCATTAGCTATCATTATCAGCTACCGGCAGCAAGAGGCGGCACGGGAAGAGGCGTCAAAAGCAGAGCCGAGGAATGATAGATTGTAAATACTAATTAAATTAATCATTCGTCTTAATCCATCTTTCGGTTCCCGATTGCTTTTCTCCCGCAGCCTATGATACGCAATGGTAGCGTCTTTTGCCTGCTGCCGGTTTCAATATCAACCTCATCACTAACGCTCAACACCCGAAGAAAATAGTCCGATTGCCGATTGTTGGTTGGTATGGTAAAAAAGGGGTTTGTGTTGCGGCCCCTTTTTAGCTCATCCCCGAAACAACCCCCCAGAGAGGTCGGATATCAAACCCCGGCTCGACTGAGGGAAGAAAAAAAAAAGCTGGGAAAGCAAGGAAGATGCTTGAAAGCATAATTCTGTTTCCGGCTTCCGAAATTGTTCCACTTCCATTTCCCAAATCATCCCTTCCCGATGTCTGAACGCACCGCAAAATCTCTTCCTCTTGTAGGTGATGATTCCGATTCTCTCCAATCAACCTTCCTGCCATACTTGGTGGGTAGATTTTTTTCTGTTTCATTTTTTTCTCTACCACACACACACTTTCCCGCCACCCAGTACACTCAACACCCACAAAAGGTGATGAAAAGGTCAAACGAAATTGGCGGATGTATATTCGATGCGTACACTCTGGTAGAAAGGGGTCAGAAACTGTACTGAACCGGAGGCTTTCCTCCAGAGGCGTCCGGTCCAGTTGTTTGCCGTGGGTAGTCCAGTGTAGTCCGAAACCTTCGGAGCCTCCTAATTAAAGCGCAACCGGATGTAATTGAATTTAATTTGGGAGCGTCTGACTCCGGCCGAGCAATGGCGGAGGGAGTCCCGAAATCGGTACGCTTTGTCGGGCTTTGGTACGGGCGAGCATATTCCACGCGGAATCCACACGGAGCTCTACACCACAACATGCTAATTGAATCGACATAACCCGAATCCAGTGCTAGCCATCGGAAGAAGGCGCACTTTTTCAACCCCCAGAACGTACGAGTATCCAGCCCATTATTGCAACACCGACTAGTACTGGGACTGGTGTTTGATATTTATTGGGCGTTAGGGCGAATCGGACCAAGTCTCGCCACGCCTTCCGGTTGTGAGAAGTCATTCAATTTGCCTACACCCTTGCAACCCCTGAATCATTTACCGAAGTGTGTCTCATAAAAATACAAAAGCATCCCACCGGCACCAAAACGGAGCATCAATCAAAGGCGGGATTTATGCTCGTGATGCCACAATCGATGTCACAATACCCGACACCGGGTAGATCAATTAACGATGTCCCGGTCACCTGCGTAACGATGTCCGATAAAACAAAGCCACTCTAATCTCTCTATGCTATGTTTTTTTTCTATTTTCCGCTGTGGATTCAAAACGACCCTTCATCTTCAGTTTAGATAAACTCGAAAATGATCATAATTGAAATGTGAACAAAAAAAAACATTGACACTAACCGAACAAACGCTGATGAATGTTTGATCGTACCGCGCGGTACCGGGGTTCCGGTATTAAATTGTCTTTCGGTGCAATCAATGACCGGGGACGTGCCCAAAAAGTGCGAATTTTACGCGCCCGAACCAACAGCGGCTCGACAACAGTGTCGTTTGAATTGATTTTGTGTGGCAAACAAAACAAAAGGAAACCTAAAAAAGAATGCAAACACCTCCATTGTGCAGCACGGAACGATGTTAGAACTACACTAACGCACTATGATTAAATAATGTTTTGACAGCACGGTGTCGGGAAGCGCACGAGAGTTGTTGTGTCATGGCTAATATTTGATTATTTGCAACTGTCAAAATGTGACCGGGCGCTTAAAAGTGAGGTTCATTTTAGGAGAAAATAAAAATGCCACATTGGAGGGTACGCTTCAGGGGCAATTTTTAATTATTGAATTATTGGACAGAATGTGCTCACGATCGGAGAGATCATCAGTGACTACTGTAAAGATTTGGACATTGGGCAGCAATAGTAAAGATTATAGAGATGATAATGATGATTTTTATCAACCAGAGTAAAATATTAGTTAGGAGGTCCCTAAGTTTGTGAGATAGAAGCAATAAACTTTAGTAGGATAGGTAAAGTAATGTCCTTATTATATGGTTTTGTCAGTGTCTAATTCCATCTAGGTCTCAGGTGACTCCTCAATTTGATTCTGAAGAACTTGGAGAACTCCCGGTCGGTACATATACTTTTCCAACCTCTATTCAAACATATATTTCGCATATTTTTCATGTAAAGAATTCTACAACACTCAAAGATGACTGAAGATTAACTTCCCCCTCGGGTTCCCTTAACAGATACGAAGCCATTGTTATAGGTCTAGGTACTTGTGTTGGGGTCTTGGAGTTTGGGTCGCCAAAGAGCATATTCGACCACTTAATTCATTAATTCTACCTGTTTGCGATAGTCTGGAAAGATCCCAATATCAACAAATTAATCTTACTTCAATATCAATTAGTATATTAACGGCGTAATAACTCATCAAGAAATGACTTTAAGTCAAGTTGACAACTGACCGGCGATTAGATCCATAAAAAAATTAAATTCCTTAAGTTATCATGAGACATATAGAGATATTTCATATAAATTATCAAACAATGCTTATGAGAGGTATTAAAGAGATTCCCCTTTCTGTAAGGAAATGAAACGAGACTTGTGCGGTACGCCCGAAATTAAAAAAAAAATGCAAACCATACGTCCAAAGATGATATTTCCTTTTAAAAGTGATCGCACTGTACCACCTTAATGGCGAACGTTTAACAGAATAGCTCCGAATTAAATTTAATCCTCTTGATGGATTTTGTCCAGAAGGGATGTTAAAGTTATTGCACTTTATGCATTAATCAGACTTCCGCAGAAGCCACCGCCGGTCGCATCTGCCAGGCCGTGTCTGCAGTGGAGTGCAATGCGAAATGAAAATTTATGCCACCCTTTAAACCGTCCACCCCTGCCACCCGGTCGCTAAACGTTCGTTCGTTAATCTTACCACTTCTTTCAGCCGGTGCAACGCAACACAAGAAATCTCAACCAGCACCACCGCTAAGTCGAACCCTTCTGGGGTTGAAAATGCAACCGACGCTGTTGTTCGCCATTCGCTTTCACCTACCGAACCGCCGTTCCGATTCTTAGAGAGGGTAGATAAGTTTTATGCAAAGATTGGCTTCTGATCTCTTGACGACGGACGTACGAACCGTAGCCGGGGGGGTGGAGTGGTGCGGTAACAAAAGGGGGAAACGCCATAATAAAATAACTACGGTTTCCGGTCAATTTATTTCAATACAAGAGCAAACCGGAGAGCTTGCTTGGGGAGGGGTTTCTTACACCCGTCGGCGTTATTCTTGACCAGATTCATTAGCAACTGGTTCGCGTTTTGACCTTCTTCGCCGGAATCTGTGTTCTCCTGCAGAGGAAGCCCAATAGAACGGGGGGACGTTTGTTGTGTGTGTGTTTTTGTGCTCTCTGCTCTCCACCATCATCTTATTCTGCCCGGTCGTACCCGGTACGACGGCACACGGCGAGGGATTGGTTTTGACGAGTGAAAGATCAACCTTAACGAAGTCCGGAGGCTTTCCCGTACAATCCGGCGGCTAATAATTAACCGAACCTCCGGGTCTGGGGGGTTCGTCATCATCGCCTTCTCGTAGTTAGCATGTTCCGTTTGATGTTTTCGCGTCGAGACATACACACGTACCTTCTTTTTCCCCCCCTTGGGAACGGTGATTCCATGTTGGGGCGGTCAAACAGATGCACTTTAACCTCTCTCGCTCTCGCTGTATCTTGCGTGTGCCTTGGTGGGTCCTGTTCCTTCTCAGAATTCATCGAAATTAAGCCCTTCCGGAGACGATTGTTTTGGTTTTTGGCGGGATTGGATTTGTGTTCGTTTCTTCGATTCCGTTCCCTTTTTCCAGTAACGCTCGTCGGGACGGATATGAATTATTGATAGACCTACAAACCCACACAGCTTCCTTCCATAGCTGGCAGCGTTCGTTTTGGGCGTAGAAGAAAAAGGTGGAATATTTCGGGAACGGATCACAACCAGAAACGTACCTTTGCCATGTTTCAGCAAATATAATTGAATAAAGCAAACGGTACGCGAAGCACAAAAATGCAAATAAAGCTCATCCACGCATTGATTGAGTGAGACGGCCCTTGACAAGGGCCTCTGCCTCCGCTTCGGCTTCTTTGCCCATCGGTTCGGCTCATTCTTTCTGCCCCTTGCGTCGTTTGTTTAAGGTTTCTGCTCCGGTTTATTTTATATTTCTCGTTGCTTCTGTGTGAAGAAAAACAGACAATCAATGTCCCAGACCCAGGCCACAGTGTTGGTTTTGGTCGGCTGCAGTTTGTATTGTTTTTTTTCTTCTTTTTTTTCAGTTGTTCCATCCTCCGCGTCCTCCTCCAGTGCTTTCCACCCGACACACATTTTTTTGTTATTCCACCTGAGGCTTTTTAATTCGCCTGCCCGTAGAGGTAGACCTGAGGTGGATGACTAATCCGTCCAACAAAACAGGGTGAAAAAAAAAAGAACGCGTCCACCATTGTGTCATCCCCGTCTCGTTTTACCGATTCTGCATCACTTCCGACCACAGGAACGAGCGGGCCCAGCAGCAAAAGGGAAGTCGCGACAAATCCGATCGAACCCAGCGACAGACGGATAAGGAAATTGAATTCCTGTTTTGTTATTCCCCCCCTCTCAAGTTGTTCATTCGCTAGGGTTTTCTTTCCCTGATGTTTGTCTTGAGCTCTGGGGTTTGCTTTCAGACACTAAAGAAAAAGAATGCAGAAATGGTTCTTCCTTCCATTTTTTCCTCACATGCATTCGTAGTTTGACCGTGAAATAAATGTTTTATTATTATTTTATTAATCTCACATTTCCTTCGCACTGACATGACGTATTTTTATTTCCAAGTTTTGGGAGATTTTAACGAGAATGGGAATGCTTTTATTGCAATGTTGCTTTTCCTTTTTCTTGGGTATTGATTTTGCTTTGTTATGATTAATTTCAGTATGCTTAAGGGTGTTTAAAGCAACACAAAACCTGTATAGCTCAATCCATTCCCAAATTAAACAATTAAGATCGGTCTGGCTGCCAAGACGAAATAAAATATATATATATATATATATAGAAGAAAATATTTGAAAGAAATTATTAAAGTCATTCAAGAAAAGTATCAGAATTAAAAAAAATAGATCTGTCAAATAATTATAGCTTTGTGTTTAAAACAAGAAGTAAAGAGACTTCAATGCTTGCAAGAACAGTTATTCTAGAATATTGACACTGATTAGGAATATTATTTCCTTATTTTTTGTGCAAGCGGCTATAGTTCTTGGGTTAAGGTGTAAGTATAATGGCAATGGTAAATTGTGATTTTCTTAAATATCAACGAGAAGCTTTTGAAGAGGTCCGTTGACTTACACGAGAGACAATCTTCAAGAATGGAATGGTTTCTTTAAAGCTGTACTAAGGACATAACTTATTTAGGCTTATTTAGACAAATAACTCCAACCAGCATATTTTAATTACCCTGTTTCCCGTCAATTGGTGCGCAATCACTTCCCAAACCCAGTCACAGTCGGTTGCTTTATTCTAACCGTAAAACGGCCATTCTTATATCACCGCATTTCCGCCTCAAGCGTTAGTCAGTGTTGACAACGGCGTAACGCAAAAGCTAGAACTCACAAACAAAAACCGGGGTTCCGTTAAATGCAGAGAAAATCAGTTCCACTGTGAGACTCACCAATAAGAAGCACGAACATGAATAACCTTCCCTACGGTTCCATAAATGAATGGGAAATTTATGTCCCTTCGGTGACGCAACGATTAGTGATGATTTATTTACAAAAAGAGCTTCACGTCAGCACGGGAACTGTGGAAAGCAGCAACCATTCTCGGTTGGATTCTTCACGGGGTTTTGGGTTCTTTACCCCGAACCGGAAATGAAGCACTCGTTTATGAGCGGCAGTCGCCGAACACAGATTTGCCTTCGTCGAACGGCTTCCAGCGGGGCACAATTGTCCGCAATTACGTTTGAAGATCGTTTCGAATCGATAAACGCTTCGCTTAACGCTTCCAAAACCGTTTGCTGGACGGAAACTGCTTGCTGGAAGAAAATCAAACCCCGACTTTTGTTTGTGTATTTCTTGACTTGATGGGAGGCTCGTTGGAGAATGGCGTGGTGGTAATTGTAATTATGCTTATGCTGTGATGCTTTTCCATTTTGTTCTGTTTTTTTTTTTGTGGAAAGTGCAGATTGAATGACAAGTTGGTTTGTAAAATATCTAAAAATAGATTTGCATTAAAACAACATTTCTATTTTAGGAAAACTTTAAATAAAGCTTTTCTTAATATAAACGAACCGATCCCTTTATCTCTTCTTTCTCGTGTGGCTAGTAGCTGATCATCGTAACAATAGCAAACTATCCCCAGTGCTATTCAAGACGAAAGCACTAATAAAACGAACCTCGACAGTCAATGAACCGTCTCAAAATAATGATCTGTCCCACCGGAAGTCAGGAGTTTACTGTTTGCTGGAGACGAAACTCAGCATACCGTTCCTCTAGACAACCCCCACCGGGGTCGCGTTGTGCTCTAGTAATCCTCCACAAAAGACATCTGCCAGATCGGTAAATCTGCTTTGGGAACGGCTAGACACCCGAGTTTGTGTTGTGTTGTGTGTATGTTTTTGTGCATTAGTAATATTGCACTTATTAACGTTTCGTTTCACAGTTGCTGCACGTTCCGTGTTGCGATTTTTCGCTGTCATGTCGCCCACCGGATAGTGCCGGGTGCATTGGTACGTGTGGAGCTTAACGGACCGTTGCCGGCGACAACAACAACGACCAAGACGACGCGGATGGTTGTAGTTGCAAAGGAGTGTATCCCCGAGGAACTAGAGTGAATCATATCGCCAGAAAGCGGCAAAGTGAATGTACCATGTGCGATGCTTTATGTTGTTACGCTCGGTGCGCCGCCATCCCGACAGCGTGTATCTGTATGCAAAGCAAAATACGGCGGAGACAACAAACCGCATGAACTTGGGAGCGGGATCAAAAGAGATGTTGGATCGCTGGAAGATGTTGGAGCATAGGCGTCGTCCATAAATTACGTGACGCTCGAAGGGGAGGAGGAGGATTCGGAATAATCACAGGCTCAACACGGACAGCACGAGGTTCAATGCGGACGGCATGAGATTCAAAAGTAGCTGCAAACAGGTGGAATACTTGGACTAGCATTCGATCTACTTTATATCTGGTGTAATATAAAAACAGCTGTTTTTTTCTCTTTTGGATGCCTCATTTTTCTATTAATTAAAAGTTTTGGATAGTGAACATTAAATTACTTGTAAAATTGTTTGAAGCCTTGAACAGATTTTCCTGCAAACATACTACACTTTTCAATGGGTTAACATCTTTATCTCCTGTAAAGGTTTGAGTTTGTTCACTCAACAATAATCTTCACGGCCAGACTTAGTAGTTGCCTGTATGCTATTCAACGTGCTATTTATTAATTTATAATGAGCAGCAATTTTTTTTTTCATTTTGTTAAAAAAAAATCTTAAGGTGGGAGGTCGGTCTTGCGCTACTTAATATTTGAGGGATGGTTTCTTCCATCGTTACGTTTTTTTAACAATAGAGAGACAGGGGGTCTGAAAATCCAAATTTAAGCGTTACGTAATTTATGGACAACGCCACACGGAAGCCACACCTCGTACCCATCCGAACTAGAAATGCGCTCTACTTTGTTTTTGAACTTTGACTTACAAACCATATTCCGCTTTGTGTACTCGTCCCGTCTTTACACACAATGAGCGTTACACTCCCGATGTGGTATTCTTATGGCCCATTTTTCCACTGTTTTGGACGACATTGTTTCAGTTGGTTGGTGCAATTGCTATCATTTAACGCGCAAAATACGTCCCCTCGAAGTGGAGGGCAATTGAATGTCTCATCTCAGATTTGCTCTCCCTTTTTTGCCTTCCCCCAAGGAGCGTACTAATTGTGTGACTGAAGCGAGCTGCTAAAAACGCGTCGGAAGTCACTGAAGTGTCCCAAATGTTCCCGGGGCAGCCGGGCGCACTAAATCGATTCGCATCAGCAAACCATCCGAAAGCGCACCGACCGCGTTCAATGTCGATCGGCGTTCGAAAGGGTCCGATCCGGTGCTTCCGTCGTTGTCAATCCGATTAGTTTCGACTCTAATTCTAATTACTCTCCATGATATGGGGCAACACGATGGCCGGAGACACTTGTAGCACAGTCAACACGGAAGTCGAAATCAACAGATCGGTGAACCTTCTGCTCAGTCAGCGGTAAATAGAACAAAACGAAGGAAAACCGTCCTGTTTTTTTTTTCCTCCCCGTTCGTATCGAAACGGGAGACAAAGAAGGAACTGATTAAAAGAGTATGAATAAGAAACTGAAAGTCAACCGGCACCATCCGTTACCGGCCGGTGCGGTTAAATAAATAAGTTCTGCGTAAGGCTGGCCAGGTTCCAGTGGGCTCGATTACGTGCAACCGTGGCTTAGGAAAGAAACCTTTCTTCGGGGAAATATTACACAGACCGTATCCCGGCGACCGTTCCCCGGAAGACCGCCACAATCAGGCCAACCGGAAGTGTCGATGATGGTGTGCGATGCTTCTTTATTTGTTGTGTTTTTGCTTTGAACCTGCTTCTGTTGGGGGAATTTTGGGTTTACATGTTCTTTCCTTTCTCTCAAAGTCCCGGTGGTCAGTTTGGGTTTTATAAAGTGTTCGGTTGCGTTGTTTCTCTGGATGGTGAGAAATATTTCGACCGAATCTGTACTTAGCAGTACCTCCAGGAAAAAAAGTTTGAGAAGTATTGAATACAAAAGAATACATTTAGGCGTAGTCTGAGTGACTTATCTTTCTAAGTAATCAGTCTAATTGATTTTTGACAAACGCAGTTAAGAAGAATAAATGAAATTTAAACATCAAGTTAACAGCAAGTCCAAAATGGTTTCCTTCCCTAAATGTCGTCTGGATATGTTTTTTTTCTTCAAATTGCTTTCAATTAATCTCTTCCGAAATCCATCAATCAGCATAAAACTAAGCCCGGCCACGACCGCGACTTCCGATGGTTGTAACCGCGTGCAGAAGAAATGCCGGATCACTTAAGCCAGGGATCGCTTCCAATAATTCCTGCAGGCGACCCCGAACGGTCACCAATCGAGTCAATTTCTCAATTAACTTCAAAATCTGTCCACTGCGAAAACCCCGCCGGCGATCGATGCTTCGGGGTTGTTTTCCAAACCTAACGACTGGCCGACTGGTGCTCGTCCAGTTCGTTCACAGTGTCAATCTTACTTCCAAACGCGTCATTAATTTTAATTCCCTCCCGAAGTGATCCTCCCCGGTGAGGCGAGCACGTGTTGCACGCTGGCCAGCTGTCTAATGACACATCGGCAACCGACCCCATGATTTTCGCATGATCAACAAGATCGTGCTCCCGTTTTTCGGTGCCGGCGGTCTGGCTGATGCTGCTGCAGATTAGTCAACCGTGCACAGAAATCGGTCAAATTAAATAATCAACCCGGCAGATGAAGCTGATACGCGATTTCCGCAATTTATTTCAATCGCATGACGGATTCTCTCTACCTACGGAGCTTCGGGCTACCTCGGGTAGATCGGTTCTGTTTCCTGCTTTCCCCCATTCCCACCTATCCCCCAAGCCGCAGTCGGTCGGGACCACCGTTCAAGTAGTCCTCATCGCGCTAGTTGCCATCATCGTTGAAATGGTCAGACGGTGAAGTCACAATAAAATAATGAGCCACCGTCACTCCCGCTCCCGAAGCCCGGCGAGCGGGATCAAGCGAGTCAAGAAATGAATGAAGCACGAAATTAATTTCCTCCCATTTCCATTCAAACCCGCCATTTGCCGTGACCGGTGTGTCTTTCTCCAGAACGTCTCCCGTTTTCTAGCGTGAATCTTGTACAATTGCTCTCAATTCAGAATATAAGAATATCCTTTTTTTCCTTCTTGCACACACACACACAACTATTCTAGCCAAGTCCGAAGGCCATATGGCCAGGATAGGCACGACGTAATGGAACAAAAGCCACCGAACCCAAAAAAAACTGCGAACGGTTGCATGTAAAGATAGGGAGAAAAGGGGGCATCAGGAGCGACCTGTTCCTTGTCAGTTTCGTTCTCTCACTTTCTGTGCCTGGGTTTTTTTTACCCTAGCTCCTGTCTTTTCTTCCTGTTTTGACCACTTTGCTCGATGCGTAATGGAGTTTTGTGGATGGGACGGATGAATGAATGGAAGATGCAGCAGAGTATCAGCAGCGGGTCGTCTCGTTTGAATGAGTAGGAGATGAGGAACAGGAGAAAGGGACAACAATGAGCGGGATGGAGAAAGAAAAAAAAACGTTAAGAATGAATTTCCGACCTGCACTTGCCTTTGATCACGTCGTCGGTGGCGACTGTAATATAGTGTGGCGCTTAAGCAAAGAAAAGTATTGCAAACTGCTATAACCTTTTAATAGGGAGGCTTCCAAGAACTTCCATTTCTGATTCCAGGAATAGTTATCAGCGTTTTGAGTTATTGCAGGATGTTTGCCATGACACAAGCGGCACCGAGGCATCTGGCAATTTTCTGGAAGAAGCTAGCCACCAGAGCGACTTTCTAGCCACCAGAGGTCCTTAGTTAAATGTTCTAGGAAAAGTTTTCTGGTATTCGTTTTTCTTATTATACGGTGGTGTGACAACTAATCATTTTTACCAAACACTCTTTTAATGATTAATGAATAATTCATCAAACAATAGAATTCTACCAGATACTCTAAAGTATATTTGTATCCTCAGCAGACACGACAAACATGTTGGACCTTCCCAATAAACTTGTTATTAGAAAACACTGTTCATGTGTTGATTGCACAGGTCTAATCTCTAATTCGATAATTTAGTCAATGTATTTATATCATCCAATCCATTCATCCAATGTGGTTGTGTGTCCACATTTTTAATTCAGAGAGTATCTGTGAGAGAAAACAAACAAAATGAGTCAGTAAAATTATATTCATCATGCCGTAATTGCATCTCACGTTGGAAAAGTAACTCGTAACTTCCAATAACACTCTAGGACGATTAGACAGAGCTTTACGCCTGATGATGCTTTATGCTCACGGTAAGCATTGTTAGTTCTTCCTGTCGCAACGATCTTTCTTCTCCCTTTTCCCTTATGTTTTCCTTCGTTCGCCACTTGTCATCTTTTTTTTTTACAAATTCTATTCCCATTCCACCGTTTCTTCCTAAAATCACCCCAAGCAAGGTGTAGAATGTTGCAGCATGTGGTCACCGTGGTAGCGGTAACATAGCTCCGTGCCTCGGTTGTTCGCTTCCAATTTATCTTATTTTCATGTTGCCTCTAACCATCGCTAGCGGAAGCGGATTGGTTGGCACCTCGTCCAAATGCATGAATGTGCATGTTCCGGGCGTCCCTCAGGTTGTATGATCGCCGACAAAGGGCAAGAGAAACGAACCGAAGAAAAAAAGGCACAGAACGGAACGGTGGGTAAGATGGAAAAGAGTGAAAAGGTAAAGTAATCCCACAAAATGCTTTAAATTCTTCGTCTCCGATAATGCAGGTAATGCCGCCTGTTAGCCGTGCCGAAGGAAAGTGAAACGATCGGTCGCACTGGAGACGCTTCCGAAGGTTTGCAGCGATCCAAATTGGAAGCACACACTGCGGTGGCGACCGGTTGTCGCTCTCGAACGGCTCGAACGATCCCGGAATGTTCGCCTGAAGACGAAGCTGTTCCGCCTGCTGGTGTTGGAATCCGAATTCTATCAGCCCGAAATCGTCCGGAGGTTGCAATTATCTTTCAACACTTCCATACGATGTTCGAACTTCTTGCAGGCGCTTCTCAAAAAACTGATGATGATGATGTGAGTATGATGGAAATGGTGATGACAGTGCATCTTTCCGTTCCGGTTCCTGCGCGATAAACATCCGATCATAGTTCGGTGTTGGTTTACCTGCGTTTTTTGTAGAACCGAATGCGAAATTCGGAGGTATGGAAAATATTTTGGGTAATTACACCTAAAGCCTTATCGGGCCAAGCTCATCAGCATCATTATCGTGCTGCGGAAAAGATTAAAGAGAAAAAAGAGGAGAATAATATTTCCGAGAATAATCTGGCAGAAGCTGGGCTGGGTTTGCGTAGGAAAGTGTAGCTTGAGATGGTATCGTGCGAACAAACAGAGATTATCTGTAATTTTTCAATCTAAGAAAAATTTCTTAGATTCTTAGAAACAGAGATTATCTGTAATTTTTCAATCTAAGAAAAATTTCTTCTGCTAGAACATTACACTAGGCATTTTACTAGCTTTTATAAAAATGATTTGTTTGTTTTGTATATAAAATTATGGTAAAAAGTCAAAATAAAAATCATATCAAATGGAAAATCATATAAAACTATTTATGAGGCAATAAAATATTCTTACTGACAATATTGTACATATTCGCAGGCTTTAAATGTATATTTGGTGTCGAACTGATTTGTTTTCCAAGAACAATAACAAATTTAAATTTTTTACTGTTTTCAGCAGGCATCCTCTTGCCAGAAAAATAAATTGCTGACATCTCTTAGAAAGTTAAACACTATCTAAACATCACAAAACCGTTTATAAAAATGGACTTTATCAAAAAAGTGCCCTCACGGCGAGGAGCATACTTTCCATTCACTGACTAGTCCATCTCACTGGCTCCCGATTGCCAAATAAACACGTTCCATCCCCGACAGCGTTGGCGAAGCAGATAAAAATAATTAAATTTTGTCACGTCGAAAAGATTGATGAATGAACGCGTCCCGATACGGTGCTCGGTGCTGCTCGGTCGGTCTGGTCGACGACTGGTTGGAGAAGGTTGGCACGGTGACATGATGTCCCCATCTATATGTAGCTTATTGATGTAACGTCCAATGAAGCTGCACAATCTCGTGGCTCACTACGAACGAGTCGCAAGGTGGGATGGGTTCGGAAGGGCTATATAATAAAACCATCCTTCCAATCGCCCTCTGATCCCTCGAAGGGCTTACGCTGGTGTTTCGTGATCTTCAAGCCATGCAAGCCCGCTCGGGGAGTAAATGTTGATAGCGCGGGTGCGATAGTGCTTCAGTTTAGCGATATTACTGCCACATCATGTAGCCCCGAAACGAAATGAACTCATATCAATCGCGGGAACTATCTGCGCGATAGTCGGTTAAGATTTGCGGCAGTGACTGTTCGCTCCAGTGTGCTTTTGTGTGTGATCCATTTGGTAACACAGATAAGCAGGATGCCCGTAGAAAGTAACCCCAACGAAACGATGTGAAAGAGTAGTTGGTTTCGTTCTTTGTTTTATGTGTTGGGGAAAGAAATCAGAATCTCATCGTGTTCTTCGATGTGCGGTATTGAACATTGAACTTTGTGCTTGTAATCGAACACGCATCTCTCGTGCGTTCTGGCCACCAAAAATTACCTTCCACTCATTTCATCAGTTAAGATAACTTCCATCCAAGAAGCTGGACGACAGTTTCTGACACTTTTTCGTTGTTGTGTCGCACGATAAACTCATTGCGCCGGAAGTAATCTTACCGTCATGGCAGCCGGTTCGATGGGCGGCCGAGACGTCCATATCCAGCGTCAATGTATATATGTATAGAGTCATTAACGTTTCACCCAACAAACTCAACATCGAAAACAAAAAACAGGCACTCTCAAAAGACGTCCAAGATAGCGCACCCAGCCGCTTTTCGGCCTGTCGGATTTTCGATCCTTGCGATAGCGTCCGATAATGGCAACTTCGTTCAGCACGCAGCCCGGCCGAAACTCGAGACGAGGGTTTTTGATTGTGGCAATATTAATCTTTCGACTTAAAATCTCTTCCGCCCCGTTGCGTCGCTTCACCGCATTCGGGGCTAATCGGCGAACGGTAGGACACTTTGCCCTCCGCCCAAGAAATGTTGGTTCCATTGCCGCACGCCACTTTTTAAACGCACTTGAGTGACGAACCTAGACTGTGGTGAAAATCGCAAACTCAAACAGCCCCCCGAGGGCTGAAATCAATTCTCCACGCCAAAGATTAACCGCTTCCTGTGGGGAAGGGAGAAGCGTGGGAAGGGTTTTTGGAGACGCTTGGGATGTTCGGTTGTTTGCTTCTGGTTCGCTGTGGTGACATTACAGACACGCCACGGGTTGATGCTCACATTAAGGGCCAATGGCCCCCAGCCGGCGTAGTCATTACTGGAAGGGAAAGGAAGGTGCTGGTGGGGAAGTATTTGAACATCCTCTCTTTGTGTGTCATTTGATGCAATTAGATAAGGGTGACCTCGGATTGTAGATTGACGAGCGAAGATGTTCATTTAAGCGCACGTATAACTGACAGCCGCAAAACCGGAAACTCGCCCCAGCCCCCAAAACTTATGCCGAACATGTTGGAGTACCTTATCCGTGGGTTATAATTTTCGCATTCTCAGAACACACAACAACAATCGCTGCGTGCTGCCTTTCTCATTCTGAAGATCAATAGAAACACTTCCAACCAGCTTGACTTAAATCTGCGCAAGCAACGCTAATTAATAATGACACGTAATTTATCCATTCCCAAATAGCTTTTGCCAAACCAAAGGCGGGAAAATGAAAGAAAAAAAACCCAACGGGCGAAAGAAACAGAGCAATTGATTTGCTACGGTCCGTTACTTCCTTTAATAGGCTAAACATGCATGGAAAACTAATAACCTTGCGTAGAAAACAAAGCGAGCTGGGAGCTATAAATCCTCCAATTCGATTCGATGACGAACCGGAATAAACGCAAACGGGGCAACGCTGCTCGCTGGCAGCGTAATAATGGGCGCTAAAGTATTTCGCTTCCCCCTGCTTCTTTTATTTCTTTTCGGAAAAGCTTTCGGGCCCGCCGGTACATCGACTTCCAAAACAACAGCGGAAGTGGTGGCTCTGTAACGAATAATCCGAAAATACAGCACTCACTGCGGCCCACACAGGTCTTGAGCTAATTACTCATTCGTTCCGTAGTACCTGGTAGTACCAGGCGGATCAGGTTTGCCGGGCAGGGTAAGAACATATGCTGGATACATTAAGCAGGTCTGTAATGAAGCGAACGCTGGTGAGTAGCTGGAGTAAATAAAGATGAATAATTTGACTGCTCGACTTCCGCAAATCTCGGCCGCTTCTCAGAAGTGCTAAGAAGGGTATCAAATTATTAGCCGTATTAAAATGTATCCATATGCTCAAGTGAATAAGCGAGCTTAAGGCCTTAAGTTTGTAAAGTTTGCAAAGATAGTTTTAGAAAAAAATTGGTACTAATACGGTGAGTTTACACCATTTATCGAGTAGTGCTACAAGTACTTCATAAATAAAAGACTATACGAAGAAAGAAAATTACCAGGACATGTGTAGAGATGTGCGGGGACTCAGTAACTGTTTTTGAAGAGTTGTACAATCCGTTACTTTGAATAATGCAGTATTCTACTCAATTTAAAACTCTTTTATAAATAAAATATCTTCTTTCTTTGATGCTAAAAATATTCAGGATCGCTTTCGATGTACTATACTAAATTCTCAATTAAAGAGTTGTAATGTCTTGACGATCTAGAATAAGAGGCTTTGTCTAATGAGTCGTAGCCGTCAAGGGTCTTGTCGGTATATTACTGACATCTGATGGTTAAACACTAAATTACAGATCCAAACTCCAATTCAATGGGGACTGAATCTCAATTCTACGTATTATTCATGTTTTGTCCTGAAGATCCCCCTTGTTTCTTATACCAGGTTCACTTTGGCCTATTCTTGGTGATTGGACCCTAACATGCGTTCCGTTTGAGACCTCCACGAGACTTAGTTCATCGCTATACCTGCTAACTTGTCACTAACCGCTCAGGCTTCATAATCCATTGAAGAATAAGTGCGATATAGCGTACAACTACAAACTTAGAGCGCCTCTAAAACAACCTCCTGTTCTAAATTAGTACTTTAATTCATAATCCATCATTCACAAAGATGGTAACCCCAGCAAAGCTTAGTAAATATCTGACAGAATTTATTGAAGAATGTACTTTCGTTAAAAGATTTACATGATTAATAATGTCTACAATGCCGAAACGGCGACACTATGGTGACGTCGCAATGGTGCGAGTATTCATTAAAAATAAATATAAGTGCAAGGTGTTGGACTCCTTTTCTGTCCCTTGCAATAACGAACTGCATCATCAGCACTCTGCAAAAACCACCGTAATTTCCGATAGCTGACCACACTGTTTTCAACCACAGAAGCTATGATGTCGAATTGTTCCATGCGTTATGGTAGAGTTGTTCTAGAAAATCCCACAAACCCTCGTTCCATCATAATTGAAACACCTCGTCCGGCATATTTTGCTTCATAATTGTTTTCTGATGGGATGATTGTTTTTGCCCATCTAGCATTCGCATACCGAAATGGTTCAAGCTGTGAGCTTAAATTGACATTCTCACACCTGTAAAATCAGAATCCATTCATCCAATTCACCCAGCTGGACAGTGGGACAGGCACCGCGTGAGGAAGCATTCCATTGCCTGGCTGGAAACTAATCACAAATTATACCACGCAAAAATGAAGCAGGGCGACTCCGGGTGAAATCTGCATCCCGGGGTGATAATTTTCATCGGCTTCCGGTACGTTCCCGTGCACACTGGGAAGTGCACACGGTCGATTCCCTTTGCGCTTCCTTCGTTCGGTTTTCAGTTTTGTGTCATCTCTCTCCGAAAAGAAGAACAACCCACACAGAAGGTGGAATCGTTTCATTTGGTTTGCTTCGTTCTTTTTTTTACAGTTTTGTCGCACCCGGCACGGTGTGATAATCCAACCACCGAGACTAAAGCTATCCGCACTCCGAACGGTTGCATTGAGATCGTTACGTGAAGAAAAAAAAAAGCAGACAAAACCCTGGAGGGCGAAGGTGTTACTCAGCCAGATGAAGGAAATACGGTGCCTACAGTTAGCCGCAAGAACAACGAAGCCTTCTGTAGCTCCGTTTTTCCATTTTCCCAACATTCTGTCTGTTTTGACCGACGCCAGCATAAGCCGATGATGACTTTTGAAGGCTTCTTGTGTGTGCACGATCGAGTCAGACTCTGGATGCAAGGAGGTAACAGTGAAGAGGTTACGGAACCCGTTCTCTTCTTGCATCATTCCCACACCCGTGTACACAAGCAGGCCCGACAATTCATTCGTTTCGTTTGTTCTGTCGGGAGTTGGAACTTCCAACCTATTCCTTCTCCCTGCAGCAACCCATCCGTACACGATGTTGTGCGCCCTCAACAATTACCACTCTGGAGCAACCACTTCCGGTGGAGGCAATCGGTTTGAGAAAAGTTTTCCGTTTTTTCGGGGCTGCATCAACTGACCACACGCCATGGGGAGGTTAGTGGAATGATGGGAAAACGGAAAAGGTAGGTTATGTTTCACCGAAAACGCCTCATGCGCTTATATGGGGGAGTTCTGTGATAAAGGGAAGCAAGGAGCGGTACACATTTCGGTTGATTTTGCCTTCATTACCTTTGCGTTAACACAGTTAACCTCCGTGTTCATGTTTACTTACTGTAGCTTCCCACCCACGGCTATCATATGCGAGTGTGGGCTCCAATTTCCATCGAACCATAATTCTCCTTTTTGTAAAGTTTCCTACCCTTGGTTTTTTGTGTTCTATTTATTTTTTATTTTTCATCCACCCTACGAGTGTTGTTTATTTATTCAGAATTAGTAGGCTTACGCTAGAGGAAACCTTTTTTGCTGTGAGAATATTGTGGCTAGTTGATAGTGAAACCGATTATATGCAAACTTATGGTTTGTTTGCATTAGCTCAGTAATAAGAGATATTAAACAGACTATCTATAAACTAGAAAATGTTTTTTTTATACTTATGACTCAATTGGGCGTATTTTTAAAACGTTCACTGCATACAAAATATAACATGTTTCTATAATATGTTAATAATAAACATATTATACTCTGGAATAGAAACATCATTAATTTTTTTTGTTCACTTTAAAGACATTTTTAAGCATTTTTTAAATTTCTTTTTCAAATTTCAGTTTGATATGTTCAACATTTCCCAAATTTCGTGTAAACATACCTCTTACTTACATTTTTGTAAATGTAAATTATAAAATTTATTTATACATTATTGATTCCTTCCACTTTTTTTTTAGAAAATATTTAGAATCATTTTTTATTAGTTCAAGATTTTTCCAGAAAATCTGGATCGGGTCATTCTCTTTCATACAAAATCTTTTTGTCATTCTAAACCATAAGCTAAATAATGTTCAGTTGCCTGATTGATTTTGCTTGCTTTCTAGCCTCTTCCATAAGTTCACCGACTCACTAAGTACCCGTTGTAAGACTGTTGGTGATGTGAAAACAGACTCATTTTTACCATAATCTAAATAGAGGATGTAAATAGAAAAGTTAAGCAGCCATGTCACACCGTCCCAATTGTTATTGGGTTTGAAGTGTTTCTTGGTACATAAAAATCTTCTACCGGAGAGCACTTTGCGTAAAATATGTACTCTTTCCAGCAAACAACACAACCGTGAAACGAAGCAAGCGTACTCACCCCACACGCAGCCACGGACACGGAACAGGACTGGAAGAAAAGGAAGAGGAGGAGGAAGAAGAAACAACAACAGGAGACACTTTCCGTAACCCAACCTGACCTGAACGGTAGACACACAGACACACCACTGTAAACGTGACCTTCTTTCTTCCTTGACTGTTCACACGCAGCCGGGGAACCGAGGATTCCGTGTCTCTGCATGGCAGGCACGCCCGGACGGAAGACGCTCGTAAATAGCATTATGTCTAATTTAATAAACGTTCATTTCAGGTGTCGACGTGTGACACGGCACGGTTGCATCCCACCGGGTGCCTTGCCCGGCCGTGAATGACGCAGACCGACCGGTGTTGGTGCGGTCGGTGCGGTGGTCTAATTTTTCAAGCACTATCCGACTCTCAGTAAATCTCAAGGAAACGGAGCTTGTTTGTCTTGGGCGGGCGGGAAAGGCTGCACCGGGGAGGAAGCCGGGCAGTGAGCAGTGTTTTCTTGTTTGGGTCACTGAATCTTTCTTGGGGTAAATTTAGATTTTTTTGTCATTGCCTTGGTTGACGTTGTTTTGGGATGTACAACAGCTATGAGTAAGGATATGGAAAGTAGCAACACTGAGGTTCTTGGGAACAATATCTTTCGAGGGATAATTTGTAGTTTTTTTAATAATGATTAGCAACTAAATATCTTAAGAAAACGTTTTGATTTTTTTCTGTTTGGAGAAAATGTAAATTTTATATAACGAAATAATGCATTCAATGTTCTGATGAAAAGTGATACTTAGGCGCCTTTTTCACGTGTTATGACTTCATCAACACATGTTCGTTTTCTGTTTCTCTGTTTTGTCGTTTCTTTGTATTGATTGGTTTAGTGTATTATTTTTTTTTACCGAAAATTATGTAACATTATGTTTGTTTTATAGTTGATATATGAAGAAAAATAGCCATTGGATTTCACTTGCGTTAATTTATAAAATACAACCATAACTTTGTTGTCTCCTGATTGTTACACTAAATTATTCCTTCTCACCAAAATGTGTTGGTCAAACCAAAGCACGATGCTGTACTCTATTGACTTTTTTTAAGCCAACCTCATAAGCAAGCCCGTAAAACCGTTCGAAAACGGGAATGTCCTGCACTCCTATTAGCACCAAACATATAACCACAGTAAGCACAATATTGTGTTACAAAGCGAAACCACATCTCACACATCTAGTAAAATGCGTCACGGGCTTCACCGTACAGGAGTTTGGCTGAAAGTTACCCAAAACGGGGTGGGTGGGTTGTAGAATTTGTTGTTTTCTGCATCAAAAACGCTCGCCTTCTTGCACATTTGCACCGAAGCCACCAAACCGAGAAGCAGCGCAAAAGGAAACTGTCCATTGGTGGCGGGCGCAAAAGAATCAAGTGGGATGAGCATGCCCCACCCGGAAGTAAAAAGCTTCCGGGCATCCTGTGGGTGCGCGTATGCGTGTCTGTGTGAACTCATGCACCCGTTCGGTACCAGTGTGCAAACACAAAACGCTTGCGGAATGCAGATATAAATTCGAGCGTTTCGGCATAAATTAAAAGCCTTTTAGTGTCCTCGTGCAAGCAACCCCCCGAACATGGTTGGGGGATGATGGCCCTGTTTTTGGGGTGTTTTGTGATGCTGCTGCGCAGCAGTAGTAAAATTCCGAAGGATATCCTCTTTCCTTCCTTGCCGGCAGGGAGATGCTCAATATAGCTCTGATTTCAATTCATTTCCCGGGTCCGGGTAGGTGTGTGTGTTTGGGGTAATGGGAGACGGGACGCCATATTAGAAATCCCAGGGTTAGCCCCCCGAAAAAGGTATTTGAATTTGCACAAGCCAAAATCCCATCGGAATAAATATACTAGCGCAGCACATGAGTACGGAGCATGCCGTTGCATTCGGTAGTGCAGCGTATGTTTGTGTGAAAGTGCACGGGAGGAGTCACCCACAAAGCTCCCAAAAGCTTGCATCTTGCGTTTTTCCTGGAGTTTCCTGGGTGGGATTTTTACCTTTCCGAAAAGGGAGTCACAGAGCAGTGGAGGAAAGCGTCCTCGCACTGCAAAGATTTGCGCAGTCTTTTGGCCTGTTGTGGAACACGACAACTGAACTGATTAAATCTCAACAACACCGCAAAATGTTGCTAAATCAACAAGCGAAGTAAACGGGGAAACCATTCCATTTCAATGCCATGGAATTAGAAGCCATGTGTTTCACTCACCCTGGTAGGATGCTCTCCTGAGGTGGATGAGAAAATGGTTTACGTGTGTGCATGTGTGGTGGTCGCTTGATGCATATTTAATAAGCAAAGGCAGCTAGCAGCACCGGTGAAGGATTTTACGATTTAACTTTTCCACCGTGAGACACAGTAATCTGATGCTTTATTGGCATACGCTTTTAAAAGCGAATTACTGCATCAGTCGGAATAAAGATTTCAATCTCAAACCATCCCGATGGGACATAGTTTTAGCCGGTTTGTGTATGCTTCCTTGAACACGGATGGGAATTCCTTAACTCCTAACCGACTGTAGCTCTTGATTCAAAACACATCTACAGATACGATTGATTACTACCATCACGTTCACGAGTACGGTACGGGAATGCTCCAATAAAAGCTCCAGTAGGCGATTGAAGTAATTAAAATTATATCCTATTTTTCTTCCGTACCACCAGACACCACATATTTTATCGGCAGCATTGAGCAGGATTCGAAATGCCAATCTTTACAACAGGTTGAATGCCCCTTGTCGGCTGCCAATTATTTCTAGCTTAACATCAAAACTGATCCGACTTAAAGACATGGCAGAACGCCGGAGCAGTGCCGAAAACTCTCCCAACCGAATAACCTCGGAAGGCCGATAAGCCTTCGCCCCAGTCTCCAGAACGGATTGATCTGGGTCTGGGGCTTTCAGTTGTGACGTTCGATTTAGTGACGATTTCTAACGAAGCTCTTACCTCGCCTGCAAGAATCTGGCCTGGTACGTTGGATTGTGCACGTGTGCCAATGTGCCGGTGCTCGGTATTAACGCATTGAATGATTTATTAATATCACATTTAAGGCCATCAATAACGCATACGTACGCTCGATCCGTACCAGATTGGATCCCGTCGATGCCGGGATCGAAAATATTCTGACTGCCAACGGGAGCTTTTTTTTCTCCTTTCCATCATTGCAGCATTAGTTAGGACAGTAGGAAGAGTATTTGCTTGAGAATGTTTGGAAATTGTACTTACGATGTTATACTCACTTCGATGCACAAGCTCAATTTGAGTCTAAATGACTCGGAGATCGACTCGAAATATTTATCCAAAAAGTAATTAAAATGAATGTTTCATCATCTGAGAAACTCAGAGAACTTAATGGGAAAAGAAATGCATGAAATAAATAGAAGAAGTTATTGGTTTGAAAGAAACAAACGATGTTATTTAACAACTATTTTGACATACGTCTGAAGAGAACCTTTAGAGCCTGTTGACTGATATTCACCTTTGTTACCATTCGTTGATACCGTGCCATCTGCTTGCTTGGCGTAACGACCTATTCGGTTATGGCGGCTTACTAGACTTACTGATACCTGGTGGTTGGATATTCCTTCTTTACTAGATGCCGTGTCAAATGAGCCGTGTGATCATTGCAGCCAAATTGCGTACGTAGAACACAAAACCATTCGAATGTTGGAAATTAGCGTCATCAATAGTTACGAAACATAGCTTAAAGGCTAGTCGGTTGTATCGTTTGTTGAGGGTTCTTGAGATGTCTTGTACTTCCGGTTTTTGGTCTCAATTTTGACATTGACCTTATCTTGGACTCTGTGGGCCTCTTTCACAAAATTTGAAATATTCTACATTTAGGGTCTCCTAAGATCATATCCGTCACCTTCCTTCTCTCAACCTTCTGGTGGATCCAGTAACATTAATTCTACTCGAGAACACTAAGAAACTTGGTCCTCCACTGTACTTCACAAAGACTCATTTTAACAATATTACAGGATCTGTTCCTATCAAATAGTAAATTAAAAGAAATTGAGAGTATACCGAAAATTCTTCTCTGGCTCGACTCGTTCGCAGTAAAGCATGTCTAGCAACCATAAATATTAGAGATATGTAGTGCCGTATAGTTCGTCTAGAGGACTCACTGTTTTATCAATGTATGATCGTTCTTTCGACTATGTGGTAAAAATAAGTTAGGTAAGCCGGAAATAACAGGTAAGCAGATATTACACTTCATGTCTCAACGAAACCTGATATCCGATTAGCAATGCTCTATTTCACTTTTCGCAATCCATATTGATGGCCTCGAGGTAACACATTATTTCTGAGTAGGAAATTCTTTCCCACCATTTTAGGTACTCTAGAAGTTTAGATCAGATATCAGTGATGTACGAAGATCTCCAGAATTTAAATATAAATGTTTTTGTGGGATGTACAAGTTACCCATCAATTAATAATCCATACAAACATACTTATACTAGATATTCGTTCAAAAAATGTACACTCACAGGGCTCCTGGCAACAGCCATTAAAGTTCTAAAAGGAAACCCATCGTTTAATTTGTTACAATAATTTTAATCCCGAAACTTTATCCACTTCCTTATGGCTGGCGTGCTCCGGTCGCTCAACCCGAGTACCGTCCAGTGATGAAAAGAGGACCTTCTCTCATATAGAGTAGAAGCATAAAAAAACACAGCAGTACTCACTCTGGAGGTTCGCGTACGCGCCGTGCGCATAAATTTCTTTCCACTTATCCACGAACAATAGGTTTATGTCGCGATGTCTTTTCATTATACGTTCTTCTTTCTTTGTATGACTCCTTCGTTACTTTGTTCCTCCGTCTCGTGCTGCGTGTGTCCCGTTGGCAAATATGAATGAATGAATAAATGAAGTCTGAAGACGCGCGTTGCCTAGTCGAAATGGACGGAACAAAAGGGAACCTTTTGGGGAAGTTCAGCAACTGGAACTGCAATGAAAAAAGGCATACAACCTTCAGGACACTGTCTGGCTCCCCCGAAAAAAAAAAACACGGGAGGATTGTTGAGGGAGTTTCCGCGAACTTGAAACGAAATGGATCCAGCCGAAAGGGAAGGGAATTTTATTTAAAAAGAACCAAGGAAATGTTGAAACGTTAACAACGGGTCGAAAGAGCTTTGCAAAAAGCTACGATTTATTATGCGATTCTCCCGTCAGCCACTTACCGCGCACCCTTCAACCCAGCTTCCGGACATGATGTGCCGGCTCCTTCGTTACACCACTTCGTTTTCATCTGTCAAGTCCACCTGAGCCAGGCAGGCTGAGACGCGTCGCGTTCTTTTCTGTTTCCCCGTGACGACAATGGACCCCTCGGCACCGGGAATGGACAGGATGGATTCAAAGGATGTTCGGACGGTGGAAATACAAGCAACGCTTTATTTTGCATCGAATCGTAAGCAAAAGGATGCCACGTCAAGATGTCACAGGTGCCCATGCGTGTTCGCTCGGAACAGCCCAAATCGCAAAACGTGCATCAAACAATAGAAGGCAACGGAAAAGCAAAACCTTTCCCTGGACGCGTTTCACTGTGTGTCCCTTATCCTCAGGATGCATATACGTGCCGTGGACGCTTGTAAGCAGATTTAAGGAAAATTAATGCAAATACACATCTTTCCTGCCACAGCCCTGGATGGCTTAAGGGATTGAACAGGCTACAGCGGGAAAAAAGGGAATGATCGTAAAGTGAAAGTACCAGTGTGAACGGGTACGTGACAGTATTGAAAGGGAAAAAGAAATCCGGCACAGGAAAACAATGAGGAAGGAGCAGGAACAAAAATGGCCGGGAAAACCACGAGACGCGCGTTTCGATTGGCACTTCTCCGAAGCTATCCGACGCAACAAAAAAAAACCTTCTGCAACATGAAAGCGAAACAGTCAAGCTTTCTTTTATTTTCCATTTCCATCATTCCCTTTTGATACGAGCAGGACTTCCTCCCACACAGTTCCAGCGACAAGCACGGTACGCTTTTGACGAATATTTCTTGTGTTTGAATATTTAAACATAATATTTGTTTTGCCAAATGGGTTTTCCATCCATCGGCAGCACTTCGACTGCCGGTTGCACACCACGGCACTTTTCACTTCACCGTTTCAAGAACCTCCGCATTTCTAAAACATCCATTTGACCGCCATTATTGCTTCCCCTGCCTGCGGTCTCACGAGCAGCTTTTTCTCGGTTTTCCATCGGTCGGCCAAAAGACATTTCCCTTCGTTCGTGGGGGATGTGGTGCACGGGGAAAAAAAAGCTTTTGCATTCCTTCCCTACTCCCGTGCTCCTTTCCTTCCCCCAGGGTGCTCCTTTCCCGCTAGCTCAACACAGTTGGGGGCTATAATTGGGCTTATCTTCGATTTGAAGCTGTGACAGCAATAAACAAGACTTTAATCCGATCAAATAGGGATTTCCGATTTTCTTCCGGTGCGCTTCTGCCCGCCTTTCGCTGTTTGTTTTCCACACTTTATTCTTCTTACCATGCCATGTGTATCTGCTTTTTTCTTCCTCTCCCTCTTCTGGTTCGTCCCACCCGCGCTAGCAACGCGTCAGGAATATTTCAAACCGGATTAGAGAAACAACGCGCCCGAACGCGTTGTTTAGGTTCCGATGATTTCCGGATTTCGTGTCTCTTTCACCTCACTTAGATTTGTGTCCTCGCTGTGTCCATTTTTGCGAGCCCATGGCAGGGAGGAAGGTGGGGGGAGTTAAGGGTACGTAAACTCACCCTTAAAGGTCATTTGGCTGTTTGCATACGATCGCATTTTTATGCGCTTAGAAGCCGCTAAAGCCGCCCGGGCGATACTGTGCGCCATTGCTGGCAGCCCGAAATAGGATAAGGTAGCGACTTTCGTTCGAAATGGTAAATTGATAATTAAAGGCTTTGTGGGTTATCCTTCGCGTGGCGATGGGGGGAAAAGAAGAATGTATAAGTATTCGTTCACCCCGCCGGTTGCCGTGCTAACCGCAAAGGTGTGTGTTTTATTTTTTCGTGCGTTTCTTCTAAGCTCCCGGTTAGGGTAAGCCGCACCGGAATGGATTTGGATAAGCGGGTATTTGGGCTTTGAGCACGCTTTCTGTGCGCCTGTCTTTCCCACCCCACAACCTAGCCATATGCAAATGAGCCGATAAGTGCAGGCAAGGACCCGACATTATTTGCATTTCCATTCCATACCGCACCGATTATCGATTGAAGATAATCGACCTTTATAGGAACGAGGGTTCCGTGGGGTGAGAGATGTTTTGATAATATTTGTGTTTTATTTAAGCAATAGCACAATTCACGGTTCCATGATTTTGTGGATTTTCTCCGGGTACAATTCGTTGGACATCGCATAATCTTCAGGTTCATCCCTTGCAGATGGGGGGGAAATAAGTGTGCCGATAGAAAGATGTAGCTATTTAGATGGATGGATCAGCAGAAAGAGATTAGGCGGAAAAATTCAAATAATGGTTTATTATTTTGATCCCTTGAAGGGTTTCCAGCGGCTTAAGCTAATCGAAATGGACTTGAACGTGTGGGAAATATTTTTATCCAATGTGGCAATTATTTTTTTATACTTTCCTAGTGCTTTTTGAAGGAAAAATCGGAATAAACAAGATACCTGCAAAAAATTGTCCAAATTATTCAAATTAAAGCAATAGGCAATTAGAAATAAATATGATCCGAAAACTAAAAATTCAAATTTCATCACAAAATGCATCAATCAAACAATGAACAAACATATTACAAATAGAAGAGTGATAAAAAACTAGAATTGAAAATTTAGATAAATTAAGTACTATTGTCATAATGTTCACTTTACGAGAACGCTCATGTGTTTGTTGAACATTTTCCCACGACGCATCATCACTCAACTTCAATGATTTATAGCCATTCCTTCTACTCGTTTGATATTTGAGCGATCGCTGGTAGGGAAAAAAATCCATCTCCACCTTCATCGCCAAAGCTGGTCTGGCGTGCAAAACTCACCGAGTAGCGCGTGTCGTCTAATGGACACCGGTTCCACATGCTTTAATTGCGTTTCATCCTTCGTGCGCCATGGAGCGCCCAGGATATCTCCTGTAAAAGATGGCGTATGTCATCGAAACGATTTCCTAACGATGCGCATGCATCGTTTACATTTCGATCAAAGCGTTCCGGCTTCTTCCAAATTCAACCGGACGAGCGTACGCACACCTACGAGATGCCTAGCACGTGAAGAGATGGAAAGCACTGCACCACAACCCATTCGTTCGGTTGCATCCTTGGGTTGAGTCGGAAAACTGCAGCTAGGAAAGAAAACGGCGCCATGCTCAGGATCGTCGAATCGTTCCACTCACAAAGTACATGGTCTCTAAATCCAATCGAAACCATTCCGGAACGTATTCGTCATCCGCTTTTGGTCCTTCCGCCTCCACCATTGCGTCGACAGGGGTAATAGAAATGATAAATGTTCGACAGTTTGTGTGGCAACGAAGAAAAAAAACCCATTTGATGGAATCAAAGTGAAACGAAACCGGAGTGGAAAACGAGATTCCTGTGTGGTCGCGGAACTCGCTGTACCGTGTGTGGATGACGTGAGCTGTACGCATTTCCCTTATTGCACCACCCTCCTGAAATGAAGGCCCATACGCGTCCATTAGAAGTAGTGCTTATTCTTTGTCATCGGTGAAGATTTGGAGTTTGGGGCCTGAACGTCTGTCGCTCGGCGGAAACTTGCGTGCACGTATCCTGCTATCCAATTTCCAATCAGTCTCAGTTAATCCGAGAAGAAGATAAAAAATCTGGAAGAGTTCCGACACAGTTTCCTTTCCATGGGATGGGAAATATGGCGTCTCGTCTGGGACTGCGAAGCACTAATTACGGGGAAAGCATTTGTAATCGAACGCAAATCATACGAAACGGTTTCCCGGTGGGCTGTTCATCTATTCTCCACCAACCCATCCAGCCCTTCCTTCCATCTTTAAAGAACGGTCTGACAACGATTCGATCCGGGGACGCGTCCATAATCCTTCGCTTTTAATCGTGCACCCCACTCAAAGGGGATCGGCTGGTTTTTGATTGGAAAACGGAAGCTTCCTGCCCATTAATGGTGAAACGGTGACGATGTGGCTTACACCGAAAGCGAACCGGAATGAAGGATTTTAATGATTAGAAGTGAATAATTAAAATTCTTTGCGTATCCTTCCAGACGCTGCCCGCTGCCTGGGCGACATTTTGTGGTGTTGTCGTTTTGTTAGTCCGTTTGATAAATGATTTTTCCTTTCCGTGGCCTTTCCCCTTTACGGGAGGGACCGGTGCGTTCGAACGCCTAGATGAAGGATTGATGAATCCGGATGGTTGGCAGCGAAGTAATGAGTAGAAGCTCGTAAATCACGCGGAAAACAGTACCTCACGGGTGGAGGAAATCAATGGAAAATAACTTTCAAGGACACTTTGGTGTGATTGGAGGAGGTATGGGAGGCATACAATTTAAAGTAAAGACCGTTGAATAAGGTTGAAAGCTTATCTGTTTGAATTAAAACGAAAAACTTGGCGTCCATTCTTGAACCGGCTCAAGGATGAACGGGATGATTTATCTGGAAGGATTGCTGAATACGATGGATATTTACCTTTGCTTTATTTCGAAAATCGATCCATGACTTTTAGTCCTTCAACTATCCGGGAAAACGTAAATTCTTTAAATTTTATGATTATTTACTGGACACTTTACTTTTCAACTCTTTGGTAAATGAGGCCCTTTGGAGATCCATGTGGACGACCTAAAAGGACTTTACGGGTTGGGTCGTTCGGTGACATTCTCATGACGTGACCAGCCCACCGAAGCCTGGCAAATCTAATTATTTTGACGATAGGTCGTCGTATAACTCATAGAGCTCGTTATTGTAGCGGCTCCTCCATTGTCCTTCGGTTGACACATTCGGGGCCAAACATTCTTCTGAGAAATTTCCACTCGAACGCGACATAAAGGGTTTCGTCACCTTTTACTAAGTCCAAGTCTCAGTGGCGTATGTGAGTACTGGGACTATATAGGTTCTATACAATCCCAGCTTCGACTGTCGCGACAGGTGTTTTGCACAAAATTCTGAGGAACTTACCTAGACTTATACTTAGCATTAGTATGTCAAAAACCAATCGATGATTTGTTTTGCTCTATTCCTGTGGGTTTTAGACGATTTTCTAGATTACAATATTATATGAAAGCTTTCTTGTCACAATATCTTGCAGATATATTCCACCAACTGCGAAGTAGTACGACGCTCTTGCAGTTGATATATGAAAATATTATAGGCTTGCGATGAATTATTCAATGATCAAAATGTTTGTTTTGGTAGAAATTTCTAATGGCCTTTTCCCTCATTTAAACGTTCTCTTTTCCATAATTACTCCTTCATTGCAACCAATTTCGAATAAATCAACTCATTGTACGGTCCACAGTGTCCTAGGCATGTGTTCTACCCATAATCAGACTACCATGTTGCAGTAGTACCACCGATGGATTCTTCCCTTTCATTTCTTCTTCTTCTGTTGTTCTCCCAAGTACCGACCAGGATGTGCAGTGCAAATTCGAGGATATTATGATGTCATCAGCTGGTTTATTGAAAGGATTCGTTAGCAGAGCGAACACCCATTTGCTGGCTCACCTGTACCAGTGCTGCCGGTGCTTAGAGCGTCGAGCTTTTTCATCAAAAATCACCACCATCCGGTGACACTGATCGCGCACTTTTGCCCCAGTTACGTACCGTATGATTACGGCACACTGTGTGCCATCGCCGTACCGCTGGTTGCAAACGAGAGCGTGCTGGCGCAGTTTTTAGAACACACTTCCAACCAGGATACGGTGCAATTAAAAGAGTTCCCCGGCACAACCAAAAACGGACTCCGGACCGGCTTATGCTTATGTGTGGAAGTGGGTCCTGTTTTGTTCCCACCAGCCACCCGTCCACCTCATATGTTTACGTAATTTATGTATGCACTCCCGTACGGCGGAAGGAAAACCAGTGCAAGCTTGCCCGGTTACCGCGAAGCACGAAACCGTGTCCGTGATGTGATCGTGACGAAACGGGCTGGGAATTTAATAAATCCTCTACAATAATTGCTGACATGCGTTTGCCAATTTTTGGGAACCCGGTCACAGGTCGCTCAAAACAACAACCAGTAGAACCGAACGAACGGTGGAAAAAATAGGCAAACGTCCTTTTTTTCGTCTACAATATGGAGAACATCCACCGGGGTTTGTTCCGTGTGCGATGAGATATCGTGTACCGTGGACCAGGTTGAGCATGTTGACAACCGTTTCAATTTGGCCGTACTCCGTTTCACCGACCCTTCCCTGGAGGCGGGGTGTGAGAGTACGCGCAATGTGACATAATGTGCGGCATCTCTGAATGATGGCGATGATTGACGAGCGAATTTATCATTGCGCCTGACCCTCCCGTCATGCTCTCCCACAGCGCCCACCTGTGCGGCCATTGCAGAGCCACCGAAATGAGAAGCGAATGAATGAAATGTTATTTCAGCTTGATGCCACCGGGAAAAGCGGTCACGGGCGATGCTTTGTCCTTTCGGGGTTATACCGCCGCGTAACGCTAGACATTTTTGTCGCTGGAAAACAATGCTACGAATGTGGTTGGGTTGATGAAACAGCGCGCAGGTTGAGATTTTCAATGTAGTTGCACAATTGATTTGTTGAGTGATTGACAAATGGAGGATTCTTAAAACTGTCACCTGTGCGAAGTGCAGATTAAATTTGTAATTAATTACAAGCAATTAATACTACCTGTTTGGGGAACTTTACATGTAATGATTTTCGTACATTAAAATTTATTTCTCTGAATGCTTGCATTAATTTTATTTCTACAATTATACACTGTTCTGTAAAATCATGTTTCATTATCCAATTAGCAAATCTATGGAAACACATTTGTACTTCTCTTGAAAACTTTTATAATTGATTTTAGTTTCTACATGAATATTTTGATTTGATTATTAAATTAAAAAACCTACTCAAACTATTTTCTATTGCTTGTGAACCTTGTTATCTCCAGTCTTGTTTTTTCCAACTTTGTAGTCTAATAAGTACATACAACAAGTACAAAACTATTCACATCTTTTATTTTGATGTTAGTTTTAAATTTGTTTTAGTTTATTAAAGGTTGACAGTTTTAATTGTTTAACAAATATTAATCATTCCAAAACTATGTTATGATTTCTATAATTTTAATTGTAGAAATACTATGTTTCTTAGCATTGTTTATGCTAGAAGGTGTAATAAGACAATTTTTCCGAAGCATCCGTGTAGGTAAATTCTCTATACCTGTCGTTTGTAAAATAAATTATTTAAAATTTTCCTTCTTTTTGACTTGAGAAAATAGTATTAAAAATTTAAAACACATTAAATGGCATGATAAAGAAAACAAACTTTCCAAGCTTTTCAACGAGCATAATAATTTTGCGTGCCATTCCTTACCAATGAGATGCACTTTTACTTCCTCCGAAACGATTCGCATTAAAATGCTTCCAAGCTCGTAACTCATCCTTCTACCGACGGGGAAAAGATTTCAGCCGAGTGAGAGTGCCGTCCGCTAAACGCTAATCAGCAGCGATGCTCATCTGCGTTAAACGATTGGGGCGAAATGTTTTCGCAAATGTTTACCCAACGCACGGCACAAGCATCCGTTAAAGATATTTGAAAAGTAAAACGAAAAAAATAACGCACTCACACCAAGCAAAAAAAAAAACCCATTCCAAACACGCTGCATGATGGCGTGTTGTGCGAACTTTAAAGCAAATGCGCTACGCGTGTTGCATTACGGTTGAACCAGAACGCTTTAGCACGAAGGAAAAGTATGCAACGGAACAAAACCGAAATAAATAAAAAGAAGCTGAACGAAATGGAACGTTTCACTAACTGCGGTCATTTAAACTTTCTCTTTGCCAGGCGTCACCGGCAGCCGTCGCCAGGAGGAGGAAAAGGGGGACCCCAGGGCAAGGAACGGTCGGAAGGGCCCGGCAAATGGCATGACGAGATTTATGCTTCAAGACGCGCCCACCAAAGACGTTCAACCATCTAAACCGACATGCATCTTCCACCAAACAACAAAGCATTCGACCGAGCATGCAAAGAAAGAAAGAAGAAAAAAGCACAAACACACACATTCCAGACCCTTCCGAGCAGGCTGGCGTTGTGGATTTAGCGTTTTAATTAATTTTATGTGCACGATTATCACTGATTTTGATTGACGTTCTGTGTTTGCCCGGGCACAGATCCTCCTTTCCCCCTCTCCAACACTCCTCCGTACCAGCTGCAATTGGATGTGCCAAACAGTCTTTCTCTCGCTCTGGCTTTCTTACAGGAAAGTCCGCTCAGTTGGCCACTTTACGTTAACGGCACGGAAGACGACTAAGGTGGTAAATTTATCGGTGGCGCTACATCGATGGTTCCAGCGGCGGGACTTTCCCGAGGCCCGCAATGAGCGGTTTGTAGCGTGAAAATTAATACCCCGTTTCCACTGGTTGCTTCCTCGCCACAGCGATCGAATTGAAAATGTGACGATTTGCTAAACTTTCCATTTCGATCGTGGTTTTGCATGGTTTTGTAAACAAGGAAAAAAACCATTGTGGTGATGCTGATTGGATTTTCGGGGGTTTTCGCTAATGGAAAGTTTTCCCAGTTACGATTGCTTAATGATGGTGTTTTCTTATGTGGCTAACGCAATCGTAGAAGGATTGTTGTGAAAGCAGTTGCAATAACGAACGACGTCGAACGATGATTGCGGTGTCTTATTCGCAATCAATTTGCTCCCAACTTGTAACAAAAAGGGTTACTGAAACTGAAAGTTGCACCTTCAGTAAAACATGAAACAAAAAGCACTAAGATTCATGCTGTGGATTTTTTTACTAAACATAAAGTCATCAACTGCTTAGCGATAATGCACATTGGTTATTAGATACATAATCAATCAACTATTTTGTTTGAATCTTTTATTGCGTCAGATAAAGTTAAATGCCTTCTCATAACTTCCCGATCATGGAAGTAGGTTAGTCTTGTAACTTAATGCACTCTACTTTGATCCGCTTTGATACTTTTTATATCAGTTTATCCTCTGGCTAACCCGGAGCTGCCCGATAGGATTATTGCATCGGTGCGGATCTTCCACACAACGGACCGGGACCAGAATCCCATCCATGTCGTCCCTCGCAGAAATGAGTTGAAATAAATATCTAAACGGCTCCCTAATGTGATAAAAAACAAGTCTAATATATGTCATGCAACAACAACAAATATCCTCTGGCTAACCGCGATAAGATTAAATTTGTTCCTTATTTTAATAGTTTTTGATGTACGTTGAACAGTATTTAGTTCTCTATTATTTATATGCTCATACAATAAAAGCTAAGGCTAAAAGTATACTAGACTTCAGCTACTGGTGAGAAAATGTTTAGAAAAGTCAGATCTAAAAGCAAATTACTACAAAAAAAAAATCTCTTTTTGGTTTGTAGAAAATCTCTTCCTGAGAATAGTAAAATCAAGCATTTTTTTGTAATAAAATATGATCAAATGAGCAAAAAGCTTCTCTACTGTCATACAAAAGGAAATTTCAATAAATTTCTTTACTAGAAAAGGAAATAATATCACTACCACACAAAAAGACCGTCACATGTTGAGCTCTCAGAAAACGCTTCCATGCTCTGAAACTTCTCCGGTCGACTGTTCCGTTTCGTAGCGGGTGACACACACGCGAAGGTGCTTAGTGCTTTGATTTTTCTTAATTGTTCCACCATGTGAAGAGACGCCACAGCATAGACAAAGCTTGAGAAAAGCTCCCTCCCCGCTACCCAATTTCCTCATCCGTTCCAGCAATCGTATCGCCGTGGTCTATTATTTTAATGATGGTTTCATGTTCGTTCTGGCGGAACTGATGGTATGGCCTCTCAATGGTACACTGTCTATCGGCGTAGCACAGTGACGACAATGTTGATGGGAGGCAGATTTAAACGATCGTTTCTCCCGCGTTATAATATATCGCGTAGGTAGAAATCAACTCAAGCCTAACCGTGCTGCACGAACCGATTGCATCGGAAGACAAAAGCGTCCCATTTTGCGTCTGTTTACCCAATGCACCGTTCGGTTCGGTGGCCTATGGCATTGCTAAATAGGGGTAGAAAACCCCTTCAAGTGGGTGTGGGTGGGAGGAAGAAAACATGTTGAAAATTGTGCCAAAAATTGCTTTAAAACTTCGTCTTCCCCCAGGCAGCGCTCGAACCGAAATAGAAGAAAAGGCACAAAAAACCCATCATCATCATTGGCAAGCCATTCGAACCGTAACTCCGTAACTAACTCCTAAACTACCAGCCACCCGTCTCAGGCATCCAACCTTCCTTCCCACTCCCCTGTTTAGCTGTAATTGAATTTCTCCCCAAGAGCAACACCGGGTTTACCTCACCGTTTCAAAGCTAATGCTGATGATCTTAATAACTGAACCGATCATTATTTGTTTCACCGTAGCCCGGGCTAATTGACCCGAAAAAGACACCAACATTTCGGACACCGGCAGTTAGCAAATGCTGGCCTCCCCGAATGGTGCTCCTTGGTCAAAACAACCGGCCGGGCACCAAGTATCGCGGTAGAAAATGGAGCATAAATCATGACTTTGCGCACCTTTTCCGTCTTTTATGGATGGGATCCGTTAATAAAATGGGTAACGCCACCGCTACCACCAACCACCGTCCCAGTCGGGTAAGGGGGCCAGGGAGGGTTCACGTTCTCCGAAAACTACATCCGGTGCGAGTGGATGTAGTGGGTAAGCACCGCCCCGCAACAAGACATTACCGAGAGTCATTCACCTGCGTGCGTTTCATTATATTTTACTCGCCTCCGTTTGGACTAGCTTTATTGGCACGGGTAAAGGGATAGTTGTGATTTGGGCTGGGATTTTTTTATGTGTGTTTGCCAAAATACATAAAGAAAAATGGGAAGAAAAAAACTTTCTATCACAATCCACGTGCTAAAAATAAAGTATTATTACAGTTATAACCGATTTTGGTGTGCAAGTTGTCGTGCTGAAACGAAAGGAAGCATTTTTCATTTGGGCCATACAACCGGCAGAAAAAAGATTGGCCTGTCATTTTAGACTTTTTTTCACATTATTTTTTACTCGTAGCTTGTAAGTGTCTGCTTCTTACGAAGCCATTATTGTCTTTGGTTCATAAAATGAAGTACATACCATAATGCTTTATTATAATAATTTGGATTTTTTTAAAATATTTTTTCTCTTCAGAAATAAATTGTTGTATAGTTTCTCTTTATAGTAAATAATTTTCTTTACATAAATAATAAGTATTATCTTATATAACAAGAATCTTTTTTTCTAAATATTCCCTTGAATTAACTAGTTTGTTTACATGATCCCCGAGTTTATTAAGATTCCCAAATGCAGTGATTATTTTTGATCGTCTATTAATTTCATCGTTCAAAAGATTTCATTCAAAACTAGACGTAAAAGCAGTGTATTTGGGCTTGTTTTTAATTGTACGGGTGAGTCCTTCAATCCATTATCTGCTGTATTCATCTCCCCTTGGAATAATCACTTTCTTCAAATGGATTTATTATACGCCATGTGAACAATACCACAGCCAACAAAAAATCACCCTCCACGAACAAATTGGTATGGGAAGATGCATTATCCTTCGTGTAGGAAAGTGCTTGCTAGACAAGGAGAAAAACATCAATTTCCACAAAAAAACTGATTGATATGGGGGAAAATATCATCAAACAAGACTATCTACAGTGCGCGAGTAAACCAGAACACTCTGCTGTCCATCTCACCGTACATTTATTGCACACATTTGAGGCATAATTTGATGCCCGCTTTCCGCTTGTCGGTCCACTTTGCTGTACTCCCCACAAACAGCCAAAAATGGCCCAGACGTTCCATCTCGACCGAGCATAAGGTTTCGCTCTCATCTTTCCCATCACCACGACTTTCGGCAATGACTTCAAAGATAAATTGCTGAATTGCTAGACGCAGCACTTTCCGGTGTGCATGACTCCTTCCCTTAAAGTCGCAGCTTCGTAACACCCGTGCCACACGCGTTCCGTCACGCTGAGCTGAAATTGACTCATAAAAATTGGAATATAGCATCCCCTACCGTATTTCTCGTTCTCACCCTGGAAGGTTTGCGTTCTCGTGCAGAAGGTTTGCGGTGGTTTTGCCAACGGCCATGGTGAGCAAACATAAAAACTCACCCGGCAAGCACACACACACACACACGGTTGGCGAGAGAACGCGCGAGTTCTACTGTCAGCAGGTACATCGTAAGGGACAGGCAAAAATTCGAAAAAAACACACACGCGCACAATAGCGCACCCTTAACCGGGATTTGCCAGCCCGAATGGGACCGTTTGTTGGGCTGTTGAGGGGTTTCTCTCTGCGTGCGCTTTTCCCTAAATCTTCGTCTCAATTTGACTCAATTAAGGGCCCTTCTGCCCGAAAATGTTCACCCTCCACGTTCGCGAAACACCGGAACATCGGAGCATCGACCCCTTGGTGGGGTAGCACCAAAACCTCCCGCCATTGTTCCTGTTCTGATTTGTCGTAGTGACGGGTAAACGCAGCCGTGTTTTACACGTACCCAGGCGCTACGGGACGAAAATTTGGGGAAATCATTTTCCCTGCCAACCATGGCCACTCTCGCATGTCGTTTGTCGTCCGGGTGGAGACAAAAGTCACGTAATATGTACGAGAAGGAACAAACAAAAAACAATAAAAATGACTAACAAAAAATAAAGATTCTTGATCATCATCCTTGGGTACGTTTACCAAGCGGCAATTGCTGTTTTTCTGCAAGCAAACACAAAAAAGTAAAGCAGACACAAAAACGAACATGGAAATAAAGACAACTAAATCGCTTCACCCGTACTCGTAGCCGCAAAAGTTGTCGCAAAACTGACACAGGAAAAAGATAGAAAAAAAGTCGACTCACAAAGAGCTAAGCTAATCGAAGATGAATAAATGACGAAAATGGAGGAAACATAAAAAAGGAAATCGATAAGCAAAAGAATGAACGATCACACATACATACACACACACTGAACATCGTAACAAAAGGTGCAAGAGAAGAGAGATGAAAAGTAAGCGGCACAAACGGCAGTGCAGAATTAAACACAATGATTGAAGGGAAGAGAGAAAAAATAAATACAGGAAAAAAAGACCAGATGACAGTGGACAACGGCAGAAGTAGATGAATGAACCACACAAACCAAACGAATGAACGAACGAACGAAGGAAGGAAGCGAAATCCATTTATTTTAGAATCGTTTCGATTCTTCCCACTTCATGGCGGGTTGTCTTCCGTTTTGCCTTCTCTCCGGTTCCCGGTTTACTGTGTTGATGCCTTTTGTCGAAAATAGTTGTTGAAATTTGCCTTAAACCCTTTTCGCTACATTAAAGCGAGAAGCCTACCTTCGCACATTCGGCTTCGCACCGTTCCTATGCGCGCGGTTGTCCTTAGCAACCGTACGCCCGTCTGTACGCAGCAGCTGGCTTTAATGTGAAGGAAACTGTGCCTTCTTCCGTTCGTCCAGGTCCAGGAGACCTTCCGTACGTGCGCTGGTGAAATACGTGTTTCCACATACACGCATACGGTGGTGACAATGGCCCAGACACATTTCTGCCAGCCGACGTATCACCAGATTGTCTTGAACAGAACCTACCCCCCCTGGAGTGACTCACTCCGAGAAAGGAAGCTTTAAAGCTCCTCCGAGAGGATCCTCCGGCACACTGGCGAGAAAGTGTACCGGGTGCCGGGCGGATCATAATCATGTTGGCTTCGTACTGCTAAACATACGCAATACCGATGGCAGTATGGTTGCGTTTTTATTATGCTTCCGAAAACGGCAAAACAAAAAACAGCCGGCGGCAATGTTGCGTTCGCTTACGGTTCTATTTTAAGGGGCGGGAGAGCGGGAGGCGTGTGCGTGTGAGACTGTGGGTACCCCGAAGGGAGACGTACGGTGAAGTGTTCCATAATTTTGTTGCTATGTTTTTGAGTTTTTTTTTTGTTTCCATTTCTTTCGGAGGAATGAATACACCGCCTCGACACGGTGGACACGACGAACATGACGATGTTACGTCCGATGTTGCTGAAAAAGGACACCCTCCCGTGCTACGTCCCGCGGGTCAGACAGGAGCAGAGCGCAGACGGGGAAGAGGCAGGAAGAGAACCAATTCTTCGTCCTAACTGGTCTAAAGACGAGTGGTTCTGGTCGAATATTGGAGTGAAGAATTGCGCATGTTCCCCGTGGGCCATGCCGAACGTTTCCGGAAAAAGACGACAGCTGGTGTGGTGGTCTGGATCACCCTGTTACGGCGAGCGATGGATTTTGTGCTGCTGCGGAGAGCAGAGCGTAGAGAAGAAACGTTTATCTGCTCCCAAAGCATATTGCGTGAAGTTGGAGCGAGTCTCCTGCTCACCACGGGATGGGTTCGTGAGATTATTCATGGTAAGCAAATGAAAATAGAATATCATGTTTTCATGTTGTTTTTTTGGTTAGTACACCTTCCTTATATTGTTTGCATGTTTCTGCTAAACATTGCATTGCTTTTATATTTTTTATCGCACTATTCATTCGATCCTTTGCGTTTTACAATGAATTGTTTTAATTTAAGTTTTTAAACGTTTTTATTTAGTTATAATTTATTTTTAACATGTTTTCCGTATAACGACTCATCTCTGTACTGTCAAAAACGATTGTTATTCAAGTCTCTTCACATCAGAATGATTTACAGTGGTATTGGAATAATAAGTTCCTTATATTTCATCTTTGCCACTGTGTTATATCTTTTATGTTCTTTTGAGTCACTATTTAATATAAGTTCTTCATGATATGATTATTTAACAGGTGCCACCAAATCGAGAATAATGCAGGGAAAAGACTATTGAGAAGCATGAACGAGCTCTGCAAATTCATCATCTGTAAATAGTCGACCAATTCTCAAGGTTTTTCTTATCCTCAATCCGAGATATGGATGAGATCTATGACACTTAGATATTCGCGAAAAAAACGGACAAGGGCACCTCGCAGTACGAGAGGAAGATGCGCTTCTACGGTCTAGTTGAATTCTAAATCAACTACGTTTTTAGAGCAGATCACTTCTCAATTTATTATATTCTTCATATGGGGGCTCCACGTTATTCTACCATCTGAACAATGTCCATTTCAGCACCCAGTGTGCATTCTCACTCAACATGCACAGTGAGCCGAACATATCTACAGCATCAGCCTCACGAAACGCATAATGAGCAGATCTGAAACATGTTACTCTCATCCCTCTCTCTCTCTCTCTCTCTCTAACCATGATTCGCTCATCCACTGCTTACCATCGGCTGTCTCGTACTCACAAACTACGGCTGTGAGATTGCGGCGGTCGACTAAGCGAGAGCAGAAAAAAAACAACAGCACATCCAAACGCACTCAACATAACAAACGGCTTCTGGTTCGATCGATGGACCCGAGAGGGAAAAACGGCCCCGTCCGACCAAAACCAACCTTCGCCAAAGACCGAAGAGAAGATTTTCATTCAGTTCAACTCTGTTTACGGTACGCAACGGACGTGCGGCGTGTATGTGTCCATCTCACGTGACCGACGCGCGCGCGCCCTCTTTCATGAGCCAGTAACATTCTTCGACCGAAAGGGGGAGTTTCCATACACCCCAGCCCGCTTTTCCGGTGGAAAGGAAATAACGAATAAAACAAACCCTTAACGCGAACAAACGAATCGAAGCAAAACACCGAAAATCCCCGAAACCTGAAATTGGTATGTGAGGGTTGGGTGGAAAATCAATGAGAAAATCTAAAGCGAAAAAGGGAAGTGTGCATTCACGTGCTGGAAAGAAAGTGTAAAGAAGGAGGGAGAAGTGAAATGGTGGATGGGTGGTGAAGCAGAAAGCGCAGTGTAAAGGATATGTGCCACAAAGTTCTTACCACCTTCGAAGTGTAAAGATCCAGAGCAGGTGAAATTCTTCTCCAGTGTTGATTGCGCAAAGCAAAAGGTTCTGAAACTTGTCGCGTGAAAAAGTGTACAAATAAAAAAAATAGAAGGAAAAACTCTGTGCGGAACTTGCCGCTGTAGAAAAATCAATCGAAGAAGCCGCCTTCGACGGGCCAGCAATCAGTGTGTGTGTGTGGGTGATCGGTGCGAGGTTTGTGTGAAGGAGTTGTAAATCATTTTCCCCGTTGGTGCTGTGCGTGCGTGTTTGTTTATGAGGAAAATAATCCTCCACCCCCTACGCCAGTGCAGGGAAGAAACGAAACAAGAAATTCCACACTCACACGGCCAAAATTCTCGCTTTCGAAAAGCGGGCGAATAAATCGGGCGGGAGTGGGAGATGTCGGTTTGGGCTTTTCCACCCACGGAAATGGAAGTGAAGTGAAATTTCGTTTCCCCTTTTACGCGTGTTCCTGTCGTCCCGTGTGGAGGAGTGGTCGTGTGCGGAGTGTATGTGTGCCCGAGTGCGAGTGTGTGCGTGCACTTCCAAGATAATGATGGTGCGTACGTCCGTTCGCCGTAGAAGCATCAGTGCGAAGTTACATCTTACTTCGGCTCTCGGCCACGGTTACTGCAGCGTGAAGAAAAACCGCAAAGTCAGCAGCACAGTACAGCTTTTCACCGCGTTTGGAGCAGTTCCACAGTAACTGAGAAAACAGGGGGGAGAAGGCGAAAAGAAAAATATCCAAAAACCATCCACACACACAACCGGACCAAAAGGGAAACGAACGAAACGGGTCAGCAGTCGTCTGCAGTACAGGACTGACCACGTTTTTTGCTTTCTTCTCCGGGACCGGAAATTACCTTTTTCTTGCTGCTCCATCCGCCCTCGGTCCGTGTTTTTTTTTCCCCATTCCCAATCGGATCGGAGTGGAGAATATTTGATTTTCGTTTCATTTCGGATTTATGGTTCACTTCCACTTTGCTGCCCGAATGCCAGCAAATTGAACCACAGGCGCGCGCTAGTGTGTGTGTGTGTGTAAACAGTGCTGTGGTTACCGTTTTCCCCACATCTATTTTCCCATCGGGGTGAATCATTCAAATCGTTCGCATTACTGAAACGTTTCCAACGCAAGTGAGTAACGGGCAATCGTAACGCTTTCATCATAACATCGCCACAATTAACGGTGCTGAAAAGAAAAAGGAAAATAGAAGAAAAACAAAAACAAGTACGCAAGAATTCCCAGCATCATCATCATCGTCATCATCATCGACATCGTTATTAGGGTGGCAACAGCAACCGCAACATCCGCCGACAGTGGTCCCACGTGTCGGTTGTGTCTGTGCAGGTGGCAGCATAAGCGTTACGTAATAAATTTTCATATAAAACGGGGGCCCCCATAACAAGGATTAAATTGGATTTATTACCAGTGAATGAAAAATTGATTTATGTACAAAATTGATTTTTCTCCCATCGCGTGCTCGTGTGTGTGTTTTGCATGGGCGAAGAATAAGTGAGTGCTGCATCCGGTGTATATCCGGACTTGGTGTTTATCGTCCTGTTGTTGTTTTTTTGTTGCGGCTGGAAAATCCGAGCGTGTGTGTAAGTGGAAGAGTGCATACTAATTGATCCCCTGGTTGTATTGCAAAGTCTATGAGCGTTGGCTCACCGATGGAGTTGGGATCCCATAACGTCCCAGTGTGGTGTACTGTGACCATCCGTACAAAGACCAGAACCAAATAGTGTGTGTTACCAGCTGTTGTGTTTAAAACTAAACCGCAAAAAAGTATTGTGTAAAACCCGCCAGCATGATACACGAGCGGCTGCGGAGAGATCACCCCACAGAACCGTAACGGATCGTAACGCAAAACACAGTGAGTAACGCAAATGAAACCATCACATAGCAAACAGAGAGCGCCGTACACGATCTACAACACCATGGCAACGACGTCCGGCCCGACGCCGTACAGTGGTTGATCGCGACACGTTTGGACATTGAAGAAGAGGGTGAAAGCAAGCATTAGAACCGTTTTGGAGGTCCCGTACCGTACTAGTTCCTTTTACGTTTTAAGTTTCCACCCGGTGTTCCACGAGAAGCGATGGACCACCAAGTTCAACAGCAGCACAGACATTCGAAGGGGGCGGTGGATGAGTCGCAGTGGTGGCAGTACCGGATAGGGGTGCATCGGTGGAGTGTCTGGCGGAAGCTATCCCGAACGTCGCACGCACTCCTGGTGGTGGTGTTACTCCTAGCCATCGTTGGCCGTGGTACGGTGAGTGGCGAACCGAACTGTCCCAGCGCCTGCCAGTGCAAGTGGAAGGGCGGCAAGCAGGCGGTGGAGTGTTTGAGCGGCAATCTCTTCACAATCCCCGAGAACATCGACCACTCCACGCAGGTGCTGGACGTGTCCGGGAACAATTTGCAGATCATCTCGAACGAAACGTTCGTCCGGTCGAATCTGCTGAATCTCCAGAAGCTGTACATGCGAGACTGTCGCATCGGACAGATTGATGATGGTGCGTTCGCCGGGTTGACGAATCTGGTGGAGTTGGATCTTTCGATAAATCTGCTCACGGCTGTACCGTCGGCCGCGTTCCAACACATCGTATCACTGCGTGACTTGACGCTGGCGCGCAATCACATCCAGAAGATCGAGAGTCACGCCTTCCGGAACGTGACGGCACTCACCAAGCTGGATCTTTCGTTCTGCAGTATCCAGACGATCGCACCACAAGCATTCGAAGGACTCGGATCACTCCACTCCCTCAAGCTGAACGGCAATCAGCTGTCCGAGTTGCGCCCAAAGACGATCGAAACGTTGAGTCGACTGCACGGGATCGAACTCCACGAAAATCCTTGGGTGTGCGATTGCCGGTTGCGGGCGGCTAAACTCTGGCTGACGGAGCACAACATCCCGTATCCGATCGCCCCGACCTGTGCCGGCGGTCCAGAGCGGGTGATGGACAAAACGTTCGCCGAGCTGCAGGTGGATGACTTCGCCTGCAAACCGGAAATGTTACCGGTACGCCGCTTCATCCAAGCGTACAGTGGCGAGAATGCGACGATCGAATGTCGCAGTTCCGCCGTACCGTCGGCAACCGTCAACTGGTACTGGAACGGGAAGCTTCTGGTGAACAACTCCCACTTCAGTGCGTACCAGCGTGTGCTGGTGTACGAGCAGGGTAACTTCGAGAAGCGCAGCAAGCTAACGCTCACCAACGCACAGGAGACGGATTCGAGCGAGTTCTACTGTGTGGTGGAAAACCGGGCCGGTACCGCCGAAGCGAACTTCACGCTGCACGTGGCGATGCGCGATATCGTGATCGATAACCGACAGATCATTGGGCTGAGTGCGGCCCTGGTCATACTGATACTGTTCATCCTGCTGATCATACTGTTCCTGCTCGTCCGATTACGGCGCATACCGATGACGGAGACGAAAACCCCGAACCAGGTCGAGGTGATCACGTCCGTAAGTCCCTCTAGCAATGTAAATGGCAAGGTGGCGACACCTATTAACGATTGTCATTCTCCAGATCGAAAAAACGCCCCCGGCGATCTAAAGTGCTGCCCGTCGGCGGCCAATCCGGTCCAGAAGCCACCCCGGCTGACCGATCTGCCGTACTCGACGTCACATTACGATGGGGGCGGCAGCCTGATCGCGTCCGGTCAGTGTTTTGTGTCGCCGACCCATTCGCTCACCGGTAACAATCCGGACCTGATCAACGATACGAAGCGGCTGGGAAGCGGTACCGACCTGGCAACCGGTACGGGCGGGGTCGCCGCCCCATCACCCGCCCTCGATCCGCTCGCCCATCTGAGCCAGCTGCAGATGCAGGCCACCACCGCACTCAACACCGCCCTCTCGCTGATGGACCCGGTCGAGCGGCCGGGCAGTGGCGAGTATAGCCGGGCCGGTTGCGACTCGCTCTATCCGTCCGGGCTGTGGGAAACGCACAGCTCCAACCTAGCATCCACCGGACTCGATCACGGTGGCAGTGGTGGTGGTGTTGGTGGTGGTATCACCGGCAACGGTCCCTACTCCGACAAACTACCCATCCTCGGCACGTCCACTACCGGACCGACCATGCTGAACCTGGACGATGAAACGTCCTCCGTCGATTACCTGAGCCGGACGTTCCCGCGAACCCATCTCACCACCGGTCTCTCCCTGACCGCATCCACCGGTACCACCGCCAGCGGGTATGGACATGCGGGCGCGTCCGGCGCGACAGCGACTGGCGGTGGCTACCCAGCCGATTACGGGCTCCCGATCGTGCCCGGTGCGGAACAGCTGCACAACAAGCTGGCCAGCGTACAACCGGCCCATCACGGCAGCACCGGCAGCATGCCGATGAACGCGAAAACGCTGCGCGTGTGGCAGAAGGGTGGCGTTCCAGTGCTGCCACCGGTGACGGCCTTAAAACGTGCTTTATCCAACAGCCGCAACTCGCCCGACGAAGGCTACCAGGAGGGCTGCGGGACGGATGTGTAGTCCAGCTTTTAGGCTTTCCGCTTGCCCTCACTAGCAACAGCCCACGACCAGCCGCCACCCTCCCCGGCCCCAGCGAGCGACAACGATGAGGACGACAGTGTGTGAGCGCAGCCGAGCCAGGCAAACGTCGCCGCCCGGCAGGTATGCAACGCGCACGCACGTAACGCTCCCCGTGTAACGCTCCCGGTTTTTGCTTGTTTGGTTCGTTGTGTTAAGAAGCTCTTAGTCAAATCGTTCCACGCCTCGCGAACTCGAAGTAGCTAGATCGATGCCCGTACCGTTCGAGAAAAGGGGGGGAAGAAAAAAAGAAACCACGTATAACAAAAAAAAATGACCGTCGAGTGAGATTGTGAGGAAGCACTTTTCGTGTCGTAGCGAGGAAATATCCCAAAGAAAACCATGCAACACGACAGATGCATAGCGAAAAACCCCTCGTGCGCCAAGATACACAGCACCCGGTGTATGTATGTGTATGGATGTGTGTTTGTGTGTGTGTGTGTAATTGTAAATATTGTTTGTAAAACCACAGACCGGTCGGTTGCGGAGATGTTGTTCAGCTTTTCAGTTTCGGATTTTTCGGTCGGTGGTCGTCGAGTTGTACTAAATCGGTCGATTTGACGAAGGCATGTTGAGACATATGGGAGCAGGCAGCAAGGAGGGTTACGCAAAAACTGCAAAAGTAGAAAAACCACTGTGACACACAAATTGGGCGGTTGCCTAATGAGGGCGATAGCGGAAAGTGTATGAATGTGATAAGTACTGTGAAAAGGTACAACCCGTTTATTTTCGCATCTGATTTATTTAAACTTCTGTTTTTTTATATATACATCATAACCCCAAACATAAGTACGTAAGCGGGACGGCTTGGGAATGTGCATCTGGGTGTGTGTGTGTGTGCATGCCCTCCCGAGTCGTCATAGTGCATAAGCATAAAGTGTGGTAGGTTCCAATCCTTTACCCTAATCCTTCCCCATCCCATCATTTGCCGAGCGTTTGCTCGTTTTCCAACGTCCACAGTGCACCTGGGGGAAAAAAACTCTCCCGGCACATGTTGTTTTCCTTTCCGAATGTTACGTTCGCACCGTGCCAGCGTAAACTGTTCTCCATGCTGCTCTCCATCATCCACAACGTGCGGATCGTTCGGTTCCATTAGTAAGGAGAATTTCCAAACGGGGCACACAATGCTTCAAAGAAAAAACAGGCGCAGTTTTCAAAGAGTTTTTCGGAAAAAAAGTTTGATACACTTGCGAAGGAAGGAAGGTCCTACGGTGTGGCTGATGATGGGAGGCTTGGGAACGTTCACGTTGCGATGCGGGTTGCGTTGTAGAAAGTAAAATGAAAAGCAGAAGAAAAACACTAGTACGAGAACGATAAAGAACTCACTCACTCTCTGAGACAAAAAAGACTTGTAAACTTAATTAATGAAGGTAAATACTTAGGTGTACAGAAAACTTTGTTTATATAATTATAGTGAGGAAGTAAATAAATTATATCTATATACACAAAATCATGGACGAACAGCAAAACACACATGTGCGCACGCACACTCACACACAAATGGAAAAAATTGAACACCTGGTGAAGGAAAAGTTGAAAACTGAACATGAAAATCGATCACATATAGACAATTGGTGTGAGACTTGTTGCGTGTGTGTGTGTGCATGGTGTAGATTTGTAAAGAGAACAAAAACGAAAAAAAGAAAAAGAGAATAGAGAGAAAAAACATTCACATCATATGCAAAAATGTCATTTAAAAACAGATAAATGGTTGCAATTTCAGAAAAAACAAAACAAAAACAATGAAACACAAAATTAAAACAGCGAAAACATTAAACGATCATAACAGAAGCGAAGAGCGAAAGAAGAAAACAATTAGAAAAGAAAACACACTTAGGCTAGTTTTATATACGACATCCAAACCGAACGAAACACGCAAAAGAGAGAAAACAGTAAACAACACCCAGTCACCCATGAATATGCAACAACGTGAAACCCTGTAAAGAGCGTTGGTTTAATTGAATGGAACATTTAGCGTTTGCAGAAAACAGAACCGTGAAGAAAAGAACACATAAGAAAACAAACACAAACAAAACCCCAATGAAACATAGCATTCAGACGAAACGCGACTCTCAAAAAACTCATAATGGCAAACATTTAGCGCAAAAGTAAAGCAAATCATCATCAACAACAACAACAAAAAAACAGTTAAAGCAAACCATCAGAGATCAAAGAGGAAACCAATTTAAAGAGGAAACAATGAAAAAGAACAAACAAAACGGCAACAGAAACTCAGTGTTTTGTTTTTGTGCAAAACAAAACAAAAAAAAACACACTGGAGGGAAAACCAAAGACTTTAAGATGAATAATGAATCCGTGAATGTGCGAGAGAAACAGAGCAGCAGGAAAAACACGATTAGGAGCGAAACACGAAATTCGTTGGGAAAGCTCAAGCTCTAGCTCAAGGTGATGAAGCACGGAAGAAAGGACGAACAAACGGTAAAGAAAAAAGCACGAACGCATTGTTCGAAACCGTAGGAGGGACATTCGCGGATGTGAAAAGAAGTTTCCCTGTTTAAGCATCCCTGGGAGAAGAAAATTGTGCAAGCACACACACCTTCTTATATATATATATACATATACCTTTAGTGAAAAAGAGTAAAAAAAATCGTGAAAACAAAACCAGCCCTGCCGGCTTCCGGGAAAATTCGTCCCGTGGGCAAATGGGTTGCTCGATTCTGTGTATAGTTAAAAACAAAATGAGGGCGTACAGTAAGCGCCAGTACCCGGCAAAGGCCACCAAAATGAGTCTCTCGTTCTCTCTCTCGCACTGTTCGCCGTCGAGCAAGTCGAAAAAGGAAAAATCGATCGTTGTGTTTTGTGGTATTAAACAAGAGACGGGGTGGGAAAAACAATTCGGGTGGGGAACGAGTACGGAAAAATAAAGACATGAGTAAGTGAAAATCGAACAAAAACATACAAAAAATAATCCCACCAGGCGCATTAATGACTACATTTACTTCCGATGATGGAGGTCAAAAGAGGTGGAAAAAATGTGAGAAAAACAAAGCCGCATAAGAAACGGTGGTCCCTTTTGCTGCCGTAAGATTTTCCGCCCGCGTAACTTTGGTGTATCCTGCGTTTTCCCTGGATGCTGGATGGAAATGATGTGCGGCATTGGCCTCTAATTGATGTGTTCTTTAGGCGTTCCGTGTTCGGTGAGGAGTTTGGTTGTTTATTTTGTTCCCGTGCCCAAACCCAAACTAGTGAATGAATGAATTATGATCCAGCAAACAATAGATGCGCATTCGAGCAGAGAATGGAAGTGTGCTTTTTCTGGCAGTTGTTTTCCTGTACATCTCATCATCATGACCATGGTTTTGTTAAAATTCCCACAGAAAACAGAAAGGAAAAGAATCTCGTTCGAAAGTTGTTTGTGGAAAATTGGGCAGAATTCTTCCGAAATTATCCCGGTAAAGGTTTGCCGAAGGAACCGTTCAATTCACTCTAAATGATGGTCCACCGTGTTGGTTGTGTGTTTGTTCGCTTGTTTTCCACCTTCTCGCTTTTCACCGTACCGTTCGAGGAGGAGCTTTCCCGCCGGACCAGCTCTGTTTGCCGAAGCTCACACAAAGATGGTCCAGAAAAACGATACACCCCAACAATGGTGGTACGGCGCGAAATTTTCCGAAACAACAGCACACACACAAAAAGGGCTCCCGAAACAGAGCGCCAAACTTTATGCCGCTAACGTAGCGAAAACGGGTAAGGGAAGCGTTTTAAAACCGGCGAACGAAAACTTTTAATTAGCCAGCCTCTATTGTCGACTGTACAGTGGGTTGCAGTCCCGCTTTCTTCCCTCGCCCCCTAGCAACATGGCGGCGCCAAATTTGTGCCTCGCAGGAAAGAATGCCGCGCTTCTTCCTTGCCGGTCTGCATACCCGACAATGGACGGTAATTTATCCTACTCGAATTGTTCTGCACCACCTCTCAAGCCTCCTCTCAGGCGGCATTTTAGCCGCCCCTTCCGGCACGAACCACCCTGTGTCACGGGCTCCATGGATCGGTTTATTTAATTCCCCAACACTAATGCCCGCTGGAAAATTATCTCAAATGACAAATGATGTAACTGCAAGCATGCAAAGACACAGCACTCGGGACGGAGTGGACGGGAGTTGTAGCGTTACAACTGGTGGCTAAAACTGCGAGTAAGAGCCAGCAAAAAAGCCCCATCCTGAAACTAAAAACCCGAGTGCTTTTGTGCTTTCATTGTTTACAATTGCTTTTTTATTTAAACAAAAGAAGAGAAACAAAACCATCCCGGTAGGGATAACAGTGTCTAAAAGGGACGGGGCGGCTAAAGTTTTCCTCCGGCTGGATTGCAACCGATACCCATTTGGGTGAGCTTTATACTTTGAGAAAAACGAAACGAGAAAAAGAGAGAGAAAGAAAGAGAGAGAGAGACGAGCAAAAAAAGATCTCCATTCAGTTGGTTTTTAGTAGCGTACGTTGCATGCAAATGGAGAAGATATTGTCAGCTTAGTTTTATTAGTTTCTCAACAGTGCCGAGTTTATTGTGAGCCGTGTAATAAAGTTGCATTCCGTGGCACTTTGTTTGAAACATTCTGGAATGTTCTCCTGCTTTTAATGGGGCTTTTGTTTAATTTGTATAGGTTTTGTTTATGAGTAATTAAGTGAAGTTGAAGAAAAGACTTTTTTTAGACCTATCTAATTATGTTATTTGGGGTTTTCTACAGTTTATGTACGCATTCCAGGTTTTTGTTTACAGAGGAGTGCTTAAATTGTTTATGTTATGCTAACTCGTTAGCCTAAATGAATGCATTTTGAAAAAAGATTTCTGTGTAGTATTTTATTGGATTCATTGCTGTAAAGAAGTCAATCCTGAGCTACTTCACTTAATCATATCATTAGTAATATTATTTAATGCAGCGTATTAAAAAAGCAATAATTTCGATTATTTCCATGCTTAAATGATTTTTTTTGTCGTTTGAGCCTACAGTTATGCAATACACATGACACTATTCATTTGTTTAGTAAACGCGTTTCGGTTGTTCAGGGTAAAAATCCATTTTTTAAATTCATGAATCCAAAACCATCAAGCCCCTGAAAAACCACTAATGGAAAGCATTCCATAAGGTTTCCTTCAGTAACCACTACTACAAGTCGAGTATTCTAGCGCAAGTTTTAAACCGTTTCATTACGATCAAAGTTTTTGCTCGTTCCGTGTGAAAAATCATACACTTTTTTGGCGAACGTCTCTCTTTTCACTCGGTGTTTTGTAATGTAGTTTCAGAAGGAGAACAAAAAAACCATCCAATAGAAACATCTTTTTTCCCTATTTTCATTTTATCGCCGAGCTGATGACTACTCCCTACCAATATCTACCTCATTACACAAAATGCCCAGTTTAACATTTATGGTTTTGGTTTGGTGGACATTTTCTCAACCCACTCACTGCTGCAGCAAGGTTGACTCTTTAATAGATTTGGTCTGGTAGTTTTGCCGCTTTTCACCGGAGCTGAAGTTTGATAAAAAGTGGAAAGAAATGAAAGCAAATGAAATGGTGGTTCGTTATGAAAAGGCTCGTCTAGGCTGGTCGGTTCATTATATTCGGTCCAATCGTTGTTGTCCTCGTCGTCGTCGTCGTCGTCGGCTTCGTCCTCCATCCATTGTCCTTCATAACTCCTTCATTTCGTTCTGGGGGTTGGTTTGGTTGCGTGCGGAAACCGTATACCAAACGAGTATGAAACAGATTCTGCTCTATATGAGTGAGTATATTTTCACCTGGTTTTTCGAATCGTATCGTACATCACAACTCCTACCGTTGGGGGACGTGAGGTGAAAAAAAAAGGAAAATTCTACCAACAGCACACATTCAATGCCGATGTTCGCTTCCTGCTCACAGGTATATCACAGCGAGACGTGACCGACGGTGGGCGTCCGGAGTGTCGGAGACCCTGTGTGGCAGACCAGACCAGACCAAAGCCTGGGCCTGGGTTCAGACGAAGCGGTCATGCGAGAAAATAAAAGCTAAAACGTTTCGTTTTCGGCAGTAGAGAAGGTTTTTCCTTTTGGCTTAGTATGTGAGTGTGTACTTTTTCTCTTCTTTTTCTTCTTCTCCGTGTTAGGGCCACAACCTCTCGTTGGTACGGTTTTGGTTTACGTTTCCGAGACTACCACAAAACCCGGTCGATTGGGAAGCTAGATGGAAAAGGGAACCGACCGGAACCAACCCTCCCTTTATAGCGTGGAGCTTATGCTTCCACACCATCATCTGATCGATCCGTGCACTGAAGAAGGGGAAAAAAACCAGCAACACAACCGGACAAGAAGTCGAAAAGCGTGGCGAAGGAATAGAATAAATCAATAATTTATGTTTCATGTTTAAAACACATTTCGACTATCGCCTTCAGACACATACACAAACCAAAAAGGCACACAAACAACGAGATGCGAACGTGTGAGAAACAGCCAAACATTGTGTACGTGTGAGTGTGTTTATAGTTTCGCACGCTTTCACGGTGCTTTTGCACCACAACGACTGGGAAGGAATGGGGGAACAGGAGGAAAGGGATGTCCCGACACCCCTTCTGGGTGGCACGGGGACCACCGTCGTCGAGAATAAACAGCTTCTGTCAGTGGCAGCGTAACCGGCGACAGGCCTGTGGATCTACTTTTCACTGGAAAATTCACACACTAATGCAAACCGGGGCGAACGATATCACGTTCTGGGAATTCCAGTTCCACCGCTGGGTGGTTTCCGGGGGGTGATTTCTCTCCCCGAGTATCACGACCGAAGCTTATTGCGTTTTGGGCTTCAGTGTGTATAAGTGTGTTCGTGTGAAACAGGCAGCTTTTCATCGCTTTTCATATTCCAAGAACAAACCCTCACCCCTTTTTCTATCGGAAACACTCGTCCCCGTCCCCGGCCGTTGGAGAGCAAACCCTGGAGGCTACGTCTGTATGTGTACGGGACTATGTTGTTGATTTTCCACTTTTCCAACTCGAACCTTGTGAACGATTGTACGTGAAAGCGAAGGGGTCATCGGTTCAACACTTTCACAGCAACACTGGTAAGCACAAAATCAGCAGCTGATATTGAAAACCCCGAAAGAAATACACACCGAAGAAGGGGAATAAAAGAAAGAAGAAAATTCCAACATGGTTCAACAGAACGACACCGGGCATGGCCTGGTTTAGTGTCGGGATACTGATCCCCTCAGCAAAAAAGGGAGGAAAAAATGGAACGAACGGAAAATCTTCCACTGAGAAGCTTCAGCCATTAGTAGGTATTCGTCCTTCGTGCCACCGTTCTTACTATTCCCCTGCCTCTGAAATGTTGTTTGGTTCACCTTGGGTTCGGTTTCAGTTGCCACCACTCTCTGGGGCCCACCCACCCAGCGAGGCCGCGAGAACAGCGGAACCAAATATAGGAGAAGCCTCTGCAGCGTGGGATTTCGTACGCAGCCAACGATGGTTCGCCGGGCTTTCGGTTTGGGTAGCGATAATAAGTACAGCGCCAAAGTGATATTTGATGCCCGGATTGTTTCCCGTTTTCCCCGACCAACAACAAATCCCCAAACCTGCTTGTCCGGGGTTTTATGTTTTCTCCTCTCCACTTCTTCGGGCGTGTCTCTAATTTGGTTGCCGCCGTGAGGTGCGTGCGGGCGAGAAATTCTGAGACCTCCTGTAAGGGAAGATATAGCCACTTCAAGGCACGAAATCTCCAGGCAGCTACCGCAACGGGAAGCGAGTAATGGTTCTTTTTCCACCACAAAAAAAAGGAAGGAAAACTCGCACCATTTTCTTTTTTTTTTCTTTCGCCGCACTGAAAAACGGAACGCGATGGAGCGTGAAACGGACGGGACGATGTAAAAACAAAAGTGGGCCAAAAGTAAAGCAAAATGTTTTGCTGTACACCAGAAAGACTTTCGATACAAATCTTCACCCAATCGGCCCATCATTTTCTTTGACATTTAGACCACTTGGGGCGGGGGAGGCGGAAAAACGAAGCATGGTAAGGATGGTAAGGGACGATACTGATCATTTTACTGCGAAGGGGAGTTTTCTTTGCAGCCTGGAACCCACGTCCCCGAAAGCCGTCCGGCGTCTTTCTAAGTGGTCGCTGATGGGGAAGAAGATTTTCCAGTGACACGGTGACTTTGCCCGGCCGGCCTGGGGTGGTCAAAAAGTACAACCACTTCAAAACGTAAAACGGGCGGATGGATGGAAGCGGAATGCGCGCAGGATATTTATCTATCCTGCTGGGGGAAAATGGACCCCAAATTGATGACGATGAATCTCTCGTTCGTATCCCGGTGGTTGCGTAAGTTCTAAATGTAGGAGTAGCTGCCGGAACTGCACAGTCACTTTTCGTGGTGGAGAGTGGCGAAATACGAGGAAGAAGAAAAAACCTGAGAAGGACTAGAAGTTGCTAGGACTTTTTTTTCTAGGTGATTTTCAACTACTCAACCCATCGAAACTAGGCTGGAAAATTAAGCAACGAAGCAAAACATGTTGGGCACCTCTACAAAAAGGTAAGTATAGCAGTATAGTATTGTTTCTAAGAATGACTTCCCTTTTGAGCGAAATGCACGCTTTTGAGGAAAATGGTATTTATAAGAACTCCATTTCTTATTGCTCGAATCAAGCCATGGAGAAATCGTTACATAAATTATGTGTCTGTACTAAAGCATTCTTCGAAACATAAATGGTAATAATTTTAAGAATGTTTTTGTACGGAATTGCATGATTCAATTCAGTTCGCTCCGAATCGGATGGCTAATGCTTCCCAGAAAGCAGACATTAAAAATATCCCGTAACATCATAATCGTGAGCTACAAAGCCTTAGCGTGGTCCAGAGTTCGCCGTATTTTACTTCCATTTTATTCCGATTATCGACTTCGAACAGTTCCGGCAAAAATTATTGCCCCTTCCAGCAATCATTCTTCACGGCACATCATCACCAAACAATGGAAAGGTTGCAGATATTTTTATTTTTTCAAATTTTTATTTTATTTCCAACGCTAATGGTATCACATCCGGCTTTTTTGTGTGTGTTTTTTTCTCATCTTTTATAAAAAAAAAAAAACAGACAAGATTCAGGAACTGTCCGTTTCGATGATTTCATCCCTTTTCGCATGCCCACCGTGCGATGGGTAAGGCATACTTTTAGGCGCGCTGGTTATTTTTTCGATTCCACCGGTTGCTAGATGATTTGAAAACATCTCCCCGCTCTGCAGAAGAAATCGAATCTGAACGGAAATACAACTTTCTCTCTCTTTTTCACTCTGGGTTTTGAGTTTGAGCAAGCGGCCGTATCCGTGTTTCGTTTCGCTGGAGCTACAGTGGATAAAAGGACTTTACTTCGTAATATAGACAAAAAAAGGGGTTAAGCAACGTGAAAAAAGGGACTTTCCCAACTCGGTAACGCAACAACCGGGAAAAAAGTTGGATCCTTCGACAGCTTTGCTATTTATGGCCTTTGGGAAGGCCGGAAAATAGACGGAAATCGGTTCCATTTTGGGAACGGGAGATAAGGAAGGAAAAGGCGATGGGGTAAAAATGATGCATGAAACAAACATCAGCCGTACGGAAAAGGGATGATGATGATGATGATGATACCGGCAAATGATGTTTGTAGTTAGCGACAGCATGCCTCCATCATCGCCGGTAAATGTGAGAGGTAAAAATGGGTTTTCCTGAGAGGAATTTGTGTGACAAAACTCTTTCCGGGCCGCAAACAAACAGGCATGGCGTAGGAAAAGCTTTTCACTGTTCAATTGCCTACCCGTGGTCCCGGAAAGGGGTTTTTGTTTGGGGGGAAAATTTAAAACGATCCGGGTATACGCAAGCCAATGCTTAGTGCTGATTACACTTTATCCCTCCCAACGTGGAAGCGTTTTACCAGAGGGACTTTGTTGTTGTTTGTTTGTTTGATCCGTTCTCTTCACACACATAGACGCCATTCTTTAATGAAGGATCGCTTCGCTAATGTCCGCAACTTGACTGCACTGTTCCTTGTCGAATAGAGGCGAAAGCGTACGAATAGGTCCCCGGTCCCTAGCTTGGTGTGGAATTAATTTCCATTCCACACTGCTTTAAATTGAGGATTAATTTGTATCATTAGAGATGTTTGAATTGTTTTTTTTTAATCCTTCCCTTAATGAAACACAATCCCACAAACGCCACAGGGATTTGTGTATGAGTCTTGACCGTTCCCGGTTTGCTCTTAATCGATTTTCAGAAAAAAAGGATATTTATGAGTTTAAAATATCCCTTTAAACCACTGAGCAACATAAAGAGCGGTCCTTCAGTTTTGGAAGCAATTTTTCATTACCATTATGCAAGAAGTAGTTGCCGGCGCCTGTTCATTTCATTGCTGCACAATTTGGTTGCATTTCCCAAGCAAAGACTTCATCGTCACCGTGGATTGAGGATAATGAGCGCACTTTGCGAACGATCCTACCTTGGCGGGAAAAAGGGTTTTCTGGCCGATTGTCCATTCGTTCTGCCGCTTTCTGTTGCGCTGTTGATTAAAGATTAAAGATATCCCTGTCGTCAGCAGGGGCAGCAATAGTGGGCCGTATCGGCATTCGCCGCTGCTTCTGCTCCTTGCTAATTTGAAAAATTTTCGTCTAACTAAAACAAAAAACAACGAAAACGTAAAAAAAAACTTTACCTTGTTTCGGTCTCAACCGGGAAACGACCGTCCGTTTGGCAGTTGCTGGAAAATGGCACACAATTCTACGTACCGGTCGTACGTCCCCGTAGTCGTCGTCAGCCGCTGTGACGGTTTGTTGGAACATTTTGAAATACGTACTCCCCGGGGTGGTACGGTAGCCGTTGGTTGGTGAAATTTTGAAAGGCAAAAGTTAAATCACACTTTTCAACCCCGGTTTGCAATTGCCGCAATTGCCGCACCCGTCCAACCGGTGGGTTGGAAAGGAATTGGAAAGTTTTCACTTCGTTTTTCACTTCGTCTGCATCCCAATTTTTCCACACCTAGTCCGTGGGTGACGGGGTTCGTTAAGAAACCGTACAGAACGGGGGGGGATTGGAAAAATTAAATGCCATGTGCACACAAACCAACACACACACACACACACACACTTACACTCAACCCAACAAACATTGTACAAAGGGTACAGAGAGTATTGGCCTGTTTCGGAGGGGGAAAAACTTTGACACAAACGAACTGTGCGCCGGGTTGGTTAGTTGGATGTTGGAACATGTTGACGCTGAAGGTCCTGACGCAAAACGGATTGTTCTACCCCATTCACGAACAGGCACGAAGGAAAGCGAATCGTTTGTGAAGAGTTTGGAGCTGTACCAGGGTCTGCAGAAATGAATGGCGCTGGTGGCACACAGACGTACTGCTCAGCAGCAAATCATACATACAGCTGAAGGACAATATTTTGCGTGTACGTCGGTAAACCAACAACCCTACAAGTTCGATAAGTAAAACAAGCCAAAGTTCAATAATCTTTGAGCCGCTCTTACTTGGGGCTTTTTCGGGGGCTTTTCCAACCCCAATAGCAGTAACGTGACATATTCCAATATGCTTAAGAGTAAATGAAATTCTGGAATGGATTTTATTCTAAAATACATATTTTGATTTTTCCATATAACCAATAACAAAACAACAAACTAGCGAGACTTGGAAAAATTTAATTGTTTAGGTTTAGGGTGGACCTCATACCTGGTGATAGCTTAGTACGACAAAGATGTTTGTGAAGCTTAGAAAATAATTTAAGCACTGTCAGTCATACTTTGATCTAAGCAAGATATTAATGCCATATACCACTTCATAATATAGTATGCAGAGTAGCGTTACATTAAATAAATTCACACTACAAAAGCACACTTAAACAGCCCTGAATCGCCATTACAAACAAAAACCTTATTTAAATCTTAATTTGAGCTTTTTAAACCACCTCTTTCAGTCTCACCCACCTTCGAAGACTGTTGGTTGTTCAGTGCAATTTCAGTTACACATTCATCAAATTGATTTCGAGTTTTTTTTTGAATTTTGGTAACATTTTATACGATAAATGAAATTCCTCATCATCATCAAGTCTTATGTGTTCAGTTATTAGCAAGTTTTCCAAAAACCTTTAGCAAATTAATTTTAATGGAGTGTGAATTATATGTCCCGAAAAGTTTCCAAAAACGCAATGAAGCTAAAAAGAATCAATTTCGTAAATAACGCTGAGTGAGGCATAATTTCTAATGTTAAGCAAAGCATAATATGCACTATGGGGACACTTTCCCTTTGCCGACGCATAAACCGATTTTGTGATAAACATTTGAATATTTTATCATAGAAAACAGCTCGCTCCTGTTGAAGATTCCTTCCCTTTTCCAACGCACAGAAAACTTCGCTGTTTTCTGCTTGGGAATAAACACACTTCACTCCCTACAACAATGTAGGCATGTAATCAAATTAAATTCATCCGCTTTAAACAAGCTACCAGCAAACAGCCATCATTAAAGCTCGTCGAGACCGAATGTTTCTAGTCACGTACAGCACGGCGTACCTCTCAGCAGCGGATCGTTCATACAACAATGTCGTTGACTTTCCGCCATCCCAAAAAAGCACCTAACTGGAAAACGCCACGGAATAGGAAAACGAAGAAAACAAAATGCGTGGAATACAATTTATTGCAAAATTTTAATAAACTCACTGCAACTATGCTTCCGCCATCTTCGCTTCATCGCGGTCGTCCTTCTTGTCGACGCAGTTATTTTTTTATTCGTTTCCCAACCGGTGAAGGAAACGATTTTGGCTGTCGTGCAAGAATGGTCTTCTTCGGTTTGCTGTGTGTTTTTTTCTTCTTCGTTTTTTCCCAAATGCTATTGGTATTTTCACTCTTCACATGGTTTGGCCGCCCACGACCAACCCGACAGTCAACGACGTCATTTGTGCTGATTTTCCAATTCTTCTTATTCTCTCTCTCTCTCCCTCTCTTTGCCATTCACACTGGGAACAGCCACTTTGGGGACGGTTGCTTGACGGAAAATTGGGAAACTCACTCACGGAGCGAAATTCGTGGAATACAGGCGGCTGCTGCCACTTTGCAACTTCGCGTTACCGAATTGCGAATGCTCACTAGCCCACCCAACCGTGTCTGAATGCTCCTGCTGGCTGCGAGCCACGCGTTTTGTGTTTGTTTTCTTTTTGAGTAAGAAATAAACACACACATACACAAGGGAAGAAAAATAAAATACAAGGAAAATCCGGCACAGTTCCCGTTATGCGGGCATTGCCGGGTGACTGGTGGAAATTCGAATTCGAGTACGGGAAATAATTTGCCCAATTTGACATTCTTCCGCATGAAGTTGGCTGCTCGTCAAACCGGCACCGCTCGAGGAAATCATTTTCGCTCGTCAAATTCGATGGAAAGCCCAAAAGTCAGCCACCGGGTCGGGATGGGGTAGGGAAATATTTACCACGGAACGTGTGGTAGTAAAACATGGTAAAAATTCACCCAACAGCTAGGAAGCCGGAAACAAAAGTTCATCTGAAGGGGAAGGAATAAACTTTGACGCGTGTATGTGTGCGAAGGGTAGAGAGTAAGAGTAGTGGTGGCGAATTATTTACTACGCGCCTTGGCGATAGTTTTATTTTGTTCACCGTTAAAGCATAAAATTGGTTTCTTTTTATTTTGCTATCCCCCAGCAATGGTTTGGACGCGCGTCATAAGGACCAAGTGTTAAGCAACGGTGCCGGGCATCATTTTGCCAGGAAATTAATTTTCATAGCTCCACCCCGTGCGATCGTGAGGAAAATCGTGTGGCATTTTCCACAACCTTGTCCGTAGGAAGACTGGTTAATGGAGGTGGTCTTTGATTCTCCAACGTTCGTAACCATCGGATTGGTGTTTATGTTTATTACAGCGAAATGAAGTACTGCCACGCACTAGGCAAAACTGAACGCGGGTTGAGATAGCACGGTGCTGGAGCAATATGCTACGGGTGCTAATGATGGTTTTGTAAGGAAACTACCTTCGTTCGTTGCTTCGTTGTCGATCGATCAGTTTGGAACGCAACAAAGACGAACCATAATTATTTTTAACACATTAACGCCACCATTTAGTTACAGGTTGAATATATTTTTTTATCGTTGGTTTAATACCGACATTGATGATCGATAGAGATATGGTGCTCGATTGATCCTGAAGGAAGATTTTAGTGAACATAATTTGAAAATCTGATGAAATATTTAAAATATTTTTTTTTGAAAACGATGTTGAGTATTAATAAATGGAAAATAATATTGTGAAACGATTTTCACTCTAAGATAGATAATCTTCGGAGAAAAGACTCGTCACAGAGCAGATTCGGGTTGTTTGTTTTTCATTAATTTAATTCCTCGTTTTTTAATTGTATTTTAATAAATTTGTTTATTCCATTTTGGTTCTTCCGATTCTTCGGATGATAAGCTTAGTAAGCCATTATATGGCCGGCATGGCTGGATATGTCGTTACGCCAATCAATACTACGTATTCTTTTTCCGATTTGTTGATTTTGTTTGTTTTTTCTTCAAAATATTGAACAACTGAAATGATACGATAAATGAAGGTATAAACATTAAAAACAAAATTAAATTGCTATAATGACATAATTACTTTAGTTAAAACTTTTTTAATGCATATTTCATAATTTAATATAATTTACTAATTTAAAAGAGGAAGAACCACATCTAATGAAAAATATATGTTTCTAACCTTTGGTTCGCTCTTAATTCTTAAAACCCTTTGCAAACATTTACTACCATCAGGAATTGTTTCTTAGTACAACCGGAAAGAGTTGCACCCAGAGCACCGATTAAAATGCGAAACTTATCACCCATTCGAAGGCGAGCACGCATGTACGCACGCACTAATACCGTTTCCCAGGGGACCATCTAATTCCACCGCAATGGTAACGCAATTTTATACCACAACCACCATCAAACCGCCAACGAAACATTCTGCCTCCGGAAGTTTCCCACCCCGTATGCGTCTGCGAGACTGGAACGACAAATTTTGTTTCCTGTTTCGCTTTTTCTCAACTACAACCGGATCCTTCTGCTCCAGCGCTTGCTCCCGGTTTGAATATGTTGCAAGAATTTGAAGACTTTCCTTCGGCGTTCTGCAACAAAACGGTTGGTGAAACGAAGTTGGGCATTACGATCGAACCGAGCGAATCCAAACAAGCAGGCAAGCAGACAGACAGATGAAAAAACATTACACTAACCTCTTTATCCATTTGCTCGTTTAGGTAGCCGAGTTGCATTCCGTTTATCCTTCCATGGTTGTTTGCAGTTTGGTTTTCCCCGGAGCGGTTGCTGTGGGTGGCATTGGATGGGTGGTGCTTTCGCACACAAACACGCCACGGTTGTTTCTAAGAACTTTATCTAACATGAAATCTTGTGCACAACCGCCCATGGTACGGGCCGATGCGAGATACCAGTAGAAACCAGGTAGAAAGTATATCGCCTCAACATCACTATCGTAACAAGTGTAATCTATTGTCAATTGCTTACTACAAATAGGATTATACGCAACTTACGTCTCCGTTCGATCGGGTTTTCCTTCCTCGGAAAATGTGATGCAAAACGGTTGCCAGCGAAACACAAATTGTTCCATCATGGTTCGATTGCACGGAATTCGCTTGAATCGTTTCGATTTTTTTTGTAAAAATGTGACTGTTTAAATAAAAACAACTTGTATTTAATTGTTGGTGTTTTTAAGTCCAAAAACTCAATTAAACGTTATTAAGTTATAAAACAATGTTGGTTGATTATTGCATAGTTTCTGGCGCAAAACAATACACCCTTTTGCATACTTTAAGGAAATACCCGTATTATACGCTACTATACTATTAATACTGAATTTAATTATGACAATCATTAAGTAATAAACATATCATCATACAATTTTGAAATAAGAAAATTAACCAATACATTTATCAACGCACATTTGTTTATAAATGCTATTTTTTCGAACTCTTTTAATAGCTTGACAGTAGTTTTTTGCAAAACGATCTGCCTATTTCTATTTACAGCAGCAAACATGCGATTAATAGCATCTCCCCGCAATAGCACCACTTATAACGATTAAGGCAAAGTGATGAAAATAGCGGAAAATAAAATGGGAAACTTTATGTTAAGCAGGAATTATTCACTCCCCCTGCCGGAGCGCAATGTTTTGCGATTGCTATTTCTAGCGAGCGATAAAAACAACTCCAACTCCTTCGCAACTACCAATAAAGCACACGGTCCGACGGTCAAGCCTTCCACGTTCCGGGCGGAAATGAGGTGCCATGAAACAAATACTCTTTTAATTAAGACAAATAAACACCCCGTTCGGCCGTACGTTAGTGATCCTTTTTACGATACGTTTACAGTGTGTCTTGGAAGGAAGCGCATACCTTGCCATATCGTCCTTGATCGGTGGTATTCGATGTGCAAGTGTGTTCGTGTGGGTATGTGTGTCTAGTGGATGACCCTTTACAAAATCCCCAAAGGGGGCAAATTGACCAACATACGCCTGCTACCTGTCCCTTCGTTCGAAAAATAGGACTTTGGCGAAAGGTTTGCGAAAGAAATATATTTACGATGGTCCGTTTCGATTGCTTTCAGACAAAACATACACGCATACACATCCAAGGCAAAGATCGAGTACGAATAAACAAAATAAACACATAATACAGGATATTAGGCCAATAAATATGTTGCACTGTTCTGGTTCCCATCTCGCTGAACACAAAATGGAGTGTGCAAGAGTGTGAGCGGGAGCGACAAGAAACGGAAGTGCCCACTAGGCTCGTCCGTCGTGTTTGTTCATTGGGGGGTTGTTTTTCCTTTTTCGTTTTGTTCCCCTGTTTGCTCCCCCAAGCATTCGAAACTTCGGGCTTCGGATCGGTTTGGTTGGTGCCGCGGGTAACTTACACCCCGGGGAGTCCTTGCCGAAGGTCTTCGGTTTGCTCGAGAATGGGTAAGAAATGCATCCTTGGCACGCAAATCTAATCAAATAATGCTCGCTAACGTGAACGGCGCCCAATGCTTTTGGCTTTTTGTTTTGTTCTCTCATTTTCCACCAACATATGTGTAAACTAGTGGCCCTCCTCTACAATACGATGGGAAACTACAACCGTAACGACCTCCGGAGCCTGCTGTACGTAACGCGCCGCTCTGTGTGATGAAAATATGGTGGAAAAGTTCGACAACGTCTGAGGAAGGGGTTTGTGGCGTGGTGTTGTTTTTGTTTCGTTTGTGTATCCGCTCTTTCACTTGTAACATGCTCCAGCAGGTAACCTTTTCTAGTGGCATTCATCGTGCTTTTCTTTCCGATCGCCCCTGCCCGGGTTGTTTTATGATGTTAGAAATTTCACATTATGATTAGTCAGTAGCAAATAGGTTGCCAAGAGGTTTGGCGTGCGTGGTAGCGTTCCGTGAAGAAAGAAAAGCGGTGCACCGATAATTGATTGCTTGTTTGCAATCAGCGTTAGCGTTCGGTTCGTGATTTTAGGGTGTAAGGTAGCGCATGGTACGAGAGCACTTTTTGAAGGGTTTTTTTTATGTTTTGTTATTCATGACGGTGCGAGGTTGATTCATTCGGTCAATACATTGACTGTTTTTTCCCTGAACCAAAAGGGTACATTTTCGTGATGAAGAATTATGCGTTTCCAAATTACTTAGGAGGGAAGACTTTTTGTGACTCCTTTGTTTGGTTACAAAAATCTAAGTTATACATCATTTTGGTAAAAAAAAAAATAAATAAATAAGGTAAATTTCCAACTTTTCCTCGAATTTTGATCATTCCCTAATATTTATGTCGTAGTTTCCATTACACCAAACTGCTCTATATCCAGCAGATTCTTAAGCTATTTCAAATCTCCAGCTGAGAAACTTCTTGGCCGCTTATTTTTCTGCTATGATTTAAAGGTCTTAGACGATCCTTTTTCGAATTGGACTTTAGTACAACTTCTATATTACTGTAGCGCTAAAAAAAACGCCCGTAATAATATGTGTTGAAATATTATCCAATGTTTACTAAATCTTAGAACTCTGTTGACTAAAACTTAATGGATGTTGATGTTGCTGGCTTAGACGTCTTGCCATTAATAAAAGAATGGGCGCCTCCATCACGTTTGTTTGGAATTTTATGCGTATCGTGTGACTATACATATGACCTTTAGAAGAAAGCGACACAGCTTTAATTTATTGCTCCTTTTCAGTATGACCCTTTTCGCCTATTATAATTATTAGTAAAAACAATTTAAAGGACGTTTATAACTAATAGAACTTCAATTTTCTAATGTAAACGCTCTTATCGTGGGGTTATTTGATTTTCTCCAGAGCAAAAGACATCCTTTTTTGAAAAGTATTTATAGAAAACATATTTTTAGAGATCTCACGAATTTCTCGTCACAAAATTAAATATTTAAAATATATTTCCTCACAAGCTTCCGTATGAAATAATTCAATTTCATTCATTTCTAAAGTCTTAAGTCGTATAATGCAACTCATTCTTTACAGTAACCAGAATTATTTATTACAAAAAGCTAAACGTATCAAATGCCCCTTGCTAATGTAAAATTGAATAATACTTTATGCTTGAAAAGCCACAGCAGGTCTCATGCATTCCTTCCTGCTCCGTACCGTGGCATCCGCAGGGGAAAGCCTTTTGCCACCCATAAGTAACCAACCATTCCATCATGGTTATTTGCACATTACAAACGCTCTGCCGATTGAGAACATTAGGTAAAGCGTTCAAAATCACAGCAAACCGAGCATAGTCGAGTGTCTGCTGTGTGGGAGCCACATTCCGGTGTGACAATTCCAGTGGTTTGGCGAACTTCCGAACTTTCCCTGCCAACCGCAAGCAGGCAAACAGGCACCGATCGTAAGCCTGGCCAGAAACCCAGAAGGCATATTTTATTTCCCAATCACACTGGAAGAAAGTTTCCTCCGGCTGTTGGTGGTACGTTCCTGGCGAGAGTCGGCGATGGGTGGATGGGTGTGTGTCGGTGTGGAATGGTATGTGTACCGTTCGGATTCATGTGGTGCATTACGTTGGACAAGCGCCTCCGGAGGAAGTTCAATAATAAATGGTTATTTGTGAGCTTCATTCTCCGTACTGATTTATGCTCCTGTTGGGGCCTATCGGACCATGTCCAACTACACCAAACACCTTCACCGTCGGTACACCGCCGTATGTTTCCACCCCCAAACCCCGTACCAAATTGCCGTTTTGCGGGCGGGACGACAGAAAATCCAATAGATTAAAAGCTACAGCACTAAACGATGACCAAAGTCGATCTTTCAGAAGTTCACCTAAACCCCTGTACGTCCGGTAGGAAACGAAAGTCCACTGTGAACTGCCAGGGGACTACTAAAACCTCAGTGGCCCTTCAAGTGGTCACGCGGGACTTTACCCCACCCCTATTTCACTCCCCCTCCCCACCGGGGAAGGGAAATGGCAGCCGCAAAAGACGATGCCACCCTGCGCCTTCCTGGAAGGTATCGGACTTTAATTAAATATTTACCGAGAACGAGCTCCAGCAGCAGCAGCAGCAGCATGATCAGTTTCGGAAAAACGTTTACTTCGTGCAGGGACATCCCAGCGAGTGCATTCGAGACCCGGACCGTCAAAAGTGCATCTTGCGGTGGAAATAACTTGCGGGTAACGTACCGACCCGGTGTACGAGTGCTTGGAGCATGTGATCCATTGGACGACGACGACGATGGCGATTGGCGGGTATTGGCGGTCACCGGAATTTCTCCACAAAATAGATGACTTTGGAACGGATCGAGATAGGACGTGCGCTGCTGCTTGACGAGACGAGGCCATTATTGGTGCGTCCCAATGGCAGCATACGTTCGAGATTTGTTTGTGTGCCCGAGCGGTTGCTGTGTCGCAGGAAATAATTTTAAATCAAAATTCAATGTACCATATCCGGGTGTTTCAGTTTAAGATAAAGTATATAAAGGGAATTTTCATTACCTTTTCAGCTACAGCTGAGTTTTAAAAATTAAAAAAATATCTGCCAAATTTTGAAGATTTAAATCCAACAGTGAATACATAATTAAACAAGAAATTGGATTAAAAAAGTTAGCAATATTTTCCCACAATATCCCAGAAGGTTAGACCACATATTCTTCACCAACACTCAACTGCGAAACGGTCAATGATATTGCCATCCATTCTCAGTTTGTGTGCTCTATCTTTTCCACCCGGTTCCGGTATAGGGAGTATGGTTGCCCGCATGAAGAACAATCAACCACCCAATGGCTGAGCTTTAGCACATTCATAAACACTTTGGATTGGAACGGGACAAGTTGCGCCGGAAGCAAGCAGAATGCCTTCCCGAAGAATGCAGGGCCAAAGAATGTGGAATAATGTATGGCGGTGTGTGTCTCAAAGGGGAAAAAGGGGGGAGGGGGTGAGGGGGGGAGCCCATCAAGGTCCGCCGGGCGGTCGTGTGCTGTCCGCTACGAAGCAACCCGTCGAACGCCCAGGCAAATGGATAGATGGATGGACTATAAATAAATAATCAATCAATTGATTGACCCAATTCTTTCGCACCGTCTTCAGGGCGAGTGGGCGGCCATCGCCTTGTTCTTTTACCCGTTTGCCCATCTCAGCCTGGCGGTCATTTGTACGTGTTCGCATTTGCTTTCAGGGCCGGCCCTCGGCCCGGGGTGGCAATGGTGTGTGTGTGTGTGTGTCTGCAGGTTGGTTAAACCCATCCGTCTGGACTGAAAACATCCTGCCGGAACTCTCACGCTACGTAACTCGAGCGAAACATACGAAGGAGGGAACGATCTTGAACCTAGTACACGAACACGGCAGTGGGAAAATGTATCGACACACACTTTGTGTGACATGATTTAAGACCCATGCTTTCCTTCCTTTGTGACCGTAGTGGGAGAGGGGGAGGCGGGGGTGGAAAATGCACGCCACTTGGGGTGGTGCCGGCGGGAACCCTCGTGGCTTTAATCAAAGGAGAATTCCAATATCCGATTTAAGGATTCCAACCGGGATGGTTGGATTATTTATTAAGTTTCTAAATTTTATCAGCAAACTAAACACCTTCCCATCGCCCGGAGAATGAAGAGAATCCTTTCCAATCGTTTGATGTCGAAACAGAAGGCTTACCGAGAAGATTGTCCCGCCTCTGATCCGCTTCGTGAGCGTGTGCTTGTGTGTTGGCAAAGCAACAACCTGGAGCGAAACAAAACTTGCGGTAAGAAAGACGCCAGTGCAGGTGAGCCCGATTCCGATTGAAAGTTATTCCATGCGCAACGCCGATTAAAGTTTTGCTTCGAGGCCTCTTCCGCCCCCGAAGCTGAGTGTTAGTGAGCAAATGAAATTATTATCCATTGGCGGTGCGGAACACTGTGGCGGGGAGCTATTTTCGCTCCGGTTAAAAGCGAGCTGTATAAATAATTGATAAATGATATCAGGAAATTAGACGTACCGTTGGAAGGATGCTTCGGATTGATGGAAGCAAAGTTTTTTAAATAGTTTGAAGACATTTTTGGGATGAGTTTTAAAAAAGGAAATTGAAAGAAAAGTTACAAAAACTGCTTTTGAATTCCTGAGAAGGAGAAAACGTATTTCAGGGGAACATGAAATGGGCAAAATAGTATTGTTTGTTGAACATTGAAATCCGCGTAACCTTTAACGTTTTTGTTTTGTTTTATTTGAGCTCGTTCATTCTTCACAAATAACGCCTTAAGATGTCCTTTAATTTTTCATTGTAAAAATTAAATGTTTCAATGAAACGTCTTCGAGAAAAACAGGACAATCATTGCGATAAACCTTCACATTGCGATGGTCCTTTCCGATAACAGTTGAGAAATGGTGACTTTAATAAAGTTGCGCTTACCATTTGCCACTTTTCTTCTGGATACTGGCAGCGAACAGTGAACAGATCCAGTACCATACGGTGACAAAATTATCGTACGTCTGTACGCAGGAAGCACAAAACTTTCGACATGCGCCACTTGGTTGGACTTTGCCTTCACCTGCTGTCAGGAAAGTTAGGGTTAGGGGAAAAACTCCTCTGCAAAATGCGCAAAAGTTTCACCGTACAATTGGTCAATGGGAACGGGTACATGCTTGCAAAATGTCATAATTATGTGCCGCTGGGTGATTGTGCCACGATGCCTTTTTGTTCACCTGCTCTGACAATGGGTTCGCGAGAAAGGACCGCATTTTCAATGGGAAAATTTCAGATTAAAATATTTGAATAAGAAAAGGCGGAAGTGAAGAAATGTATGCGCGGAATTGAAATATAATGAAATTGTTTTATATGTATCTCATGAACTCATTTTATGTATTTTTTTCCTATGTCATATGGATGATCAAATAATTTTGTTAGGAAGCATTTTATAATAATGATATGCAATACAAGATTCGTAAAATCTTAATGAAGTAACTTACCACCGAGTTTTTTTTTATTGAGTTGCAAAAACTTGTTTCAAATTATATGATTACTTTATACCCTTCTTTAAATAATTCTGTAAAATTTCCCTTTCTTTAAGTGTCAACCAAAACCTACTGTTAAACGTAATGTTAGCAAAATGATAGGTTATTGTTAAATTGATCAGTTAATTATTTTATATTAAGTGAAAAGCAAAGACAGAGAAATACACAACATGGGATACAATGTAGACGAAACCCTAGTGCAAAAGACCCAAACAGCTATACAATTATTAAAAAATATTGACTAGTCCGTACTAACCATGTAAGAATCGAAGAAGATGACAAGAGTTTTGTCAGACAGCTCAATAAAAGAATTGAGTATTCCAATGTTGCTGATTTGTAATTTTCATAGAATGTTGATGTAGCCTCTAACGAACCACCTCCAGCGCATTTCATTTTTAAACATTGAATATTGAGAGCTTAAAGCAAGCTTTTAGCTTGTTTATAAAACCAGTTAGAGACTTTTTGTCTTTAGACCAACTAATTTCTTCGCTATCAACATTTCAACCATAGCAGTTTTACCTTATATATAAATAAACTGATCTTTTCTAAAAAAATATATAGAGATATTCATACGTAAAAAAAAACCATAGAATTTTCCCTCAATTGACTTCCCAGAGCAATCGTCAAGTCAGTCATACTGGTGAGTTAATTTTTGAATGCAACTCTGTCCGAAAATTCATTCCCTTTAAACACCGAACGTGCGAAGTAGTTTTCCAAAAAAACCCAGCAACAACACCAAAACCAACACGAAAGAGACCCTCCATAACCCATCCTTAATGGACTCTTCGCGAATGGACAAAAATGCAGAACCGCAGCTGAAAGCCCGGTTTGAAGAACCTCGGGGACCACATGAGAGGTCACAATGCATCCATTTCGGTTCGCCGGTAATGATGGTACTTGTCATTTCCCTCCCCGTCCTTCAATACGCTCAACGACGCCTGGTCAGCTGCCAAACGCTAGCACGGAAGCATAAAACTAAGCCGGACCCGTGCTAAAGCTGCACATTCGAGGCACTTTCTTGCAACGGGCACCCGGACACCGATGCACCAAGTGCATCTTCGGTGTGATTCGCGTTTTTGGCCGTCCCCGTTCCCGAGCGAACCATCTGGTTCTAGTGGCCAAACTGGCTGCAACAGCATGGCGAAAAAGGCACTCCGATTTCCATAATCTTCTTAGCGTGTGGAGATGTTTCCTGTCTGCTCGGTGGCACATGCTGAAAGCAAATGTGCCACTGGAGAGGTCGTTGTTTAAAGGGCTTTGGCGCTGGTGCCACGCTTAATGTTGGCTCATCACAAATGGATGTTCTTTGAGGCGATAGGATAGGGCAAAAGTTTCATTAAAATCGTGCAGGAGACTAAGGTAAGGTAAAGGTTATCTGCAATATAGTCGTTAAATGTTTGTTATTGCACTGCTTCGTTTAGATAAAATTGTTTGTTTTTTCATTTGTTTTTATACTATTATTGGTTGTTTAATAAAACTCAGGTTGAATACTAATTAGAGTACTTTTGTTAAACAAGAAAAATTAGAATTGTTACTTAAAATTTATAATTTAAGTTATAAAAAATATTCGGGAATTAATATCACTTTTCTAACCACCAAACTCATTCTTTCTTCATTCATCATGAAAAGTTCAGATGGTAAAAAAAAGGAACTCCCCTTACTGAATTGTACACGCCGCTTGTTCAAGCTTTACGATCATAGCGCTTTAGGGAAACAGCAAAGTAAGCTAATTATCTGCCCATACTCAAACCAAAGTTTGGCAAAACAACCGAAATGAGCTTCGGCAGCTTGAGTTGACACACCCGAAACAGGACGCAAAAGTAGCGCCGGCACGATATATACACTTCGCACTGCGGCCCGTCCACCTTCGGTGCGAACTGACCATTTTTCGCAAAGTTAGTTCAATTCGTTCGTTTGTTGTGCATTTTTTTTCCTCTAACGACACTGACGAGGCCGGGCCTCATAAAAACTGCAGAAAAGAAAAAGCACACCGAAAACCTGCCCGGCGTCACCTGCAGCAAAAATCATTTCCCTTTTTTTTGTTTTGCTTTCGGGAAGCAAGAAGAAGCAATTATTATTGTAGAACAAAATGTACAACAACCGATAATAAATCACGAACTTTCACAATAAAAAGTCCACACTCCGACGGCGCCGGACCACCGGAGGGTGCTTTCTATTGCTTTTCGCGCCGTGCTTTGGGGACACATCCTGCTTTACCGTGAGGAATCGTCCAATATTTTGTGGGTGTGAGTGTGGAGGAAGAAATAAAAAAAACACAGCTCCCATTTTCAAAGAAATTCCGACGGTGCTCAGCTCACACTCCGCGGGCATAATCCGTACCGTAGCACCCAACCACTCGCTCGTCTCCCGGGTATTGCTGTGAAAGTGGCCTACATAAGAGGGAAGCGTCACCGGGAGAAAAACCGGAAGAATGCGTAAATCTTGCTGCAAAGAAAATTATTAATAATCTTCGCAGTGTCGCTTTTCTTTCCTTTTGATTTCATTGCTCGCACGGGTTTTGCTCGGTTGGAGTGAAGTGAAGTGGATTCCGAGGATCCTGTTTCCGTTTTGCACTCCGGGGTTTTTTTTCGGTTCGTTTCGTCCTGCTAGTATTTACCTAGCGCCTTTACTCTTTCCTTTCCTTTTTTTTGTATCGTACAAACCGAAGGATGGCGTCTCCGGTTTGGAGGTTGGAGCGTATACAAGACGAACTTCACATCGTTTGTTTTCCATTTGGGGTAGGTATGGGCCGCGAAGTATGCTGCTCGGGAGGGGAGGCAGTATACGACGGTAACAGTCGTCGTCTTCGTCGTCTGTCGTTTCGGAGTCCTCCGGAGTGTTCTGGATTGCCGGGTTGCGTACCAGTTCACAGCTCTGATGAGCTCATTTGAAATGTAAATATTGTTAAATTTATGATAATGTGACTTCTTGTGCGCTTTCCATACCGCCCTACTGCCCCTTGGTCTGGTCGGACGGAAGCCCCAGACGGTTTGCCTTTCGTGTCCTGCGTGTGAGCATCGTTTCACTTTCGCTTTTTGCGGAAGAATGATGATTTGACCGCAGTGTTGTAAGCAGTTAGTTGGTGCTTTCTTTCTCGTGCCATTAATTCTAGCAAACAAGGCGTTGGTACCGAAACGGAGGAAAATGCCACAGATGACTACTTGAAAATGATATATTTGTTTAATGCAATTTTACGAACAAGATTTTCAAGCCTCTCGTAAGAACAAATGTTGCAAAAATCGATTTATTTAGGGCAACTTAAATTCGAATTGATTCTTCATTATTGGGGCAATACATGTGAAGTTTAAAATAATTCTTCAAATATTTTCAATGTTTAGATCCTTTTTTTTGGGGTCTTGCAATATTTTTTCCACCGCAACAAACCTCTACCATTACAACACGACCAGCAATGAGCTGAAACAACTCACCAAGAAGATAATAAACTAATTCTGAAGGTAAAGGAAAAGAAGATTTAGAGAAGTATCCAGCACAGGGAAATTAGGGAACTTCCTGGAAACCGGAATGTAAGTGTACGCGAGTACACCAAAAGGCTCTGAGAAAATGGGTAGGAAAAATGTATACAAGTAAAAGAAAAAGTGTTGAAATGAAAAAAGAAAACGAAGAAACGAAGGCACATTGGTACCGGAACCGAAGCCGAAAGATGAATATTATGAAGTTGAGGATTTGTTTCGATGTTTGCAGGCTGATGATGATGACGATGATGATGTTGTTGGTACTCCTGGCAGGTTAGGAACGGGAAGCTTAAATTATGTTGCTGCTTAAGTAAATGCAAAAGGAGACAGATTGGTGGTTTTCTTTTATTTCGGTCTGTTTTTCTTTTTATTTTTCGCTTGTTTCCTTCACGAGAGATTTTCCCTGTAAAAGCTTACCGGTTTGGAATTGCGAAGGTTATAATGGGGAGGAGGAAAGCGCAGTTACTCTCTGTTGGAGGGTTAGCGGTGGGATTGTAAGATGAGCCTGAGTTGAGTTGAGAAATGGGCTCTTGTGATGTCGAGCCGGTCGGCAAAAGACACATTTCTCATTCAGAGACGTAATAAGCTGCCGCTACATTCATGACGGTATTTCCATTGATTTGTCGACAATCTTGTGCGATGGGTGGTAATTTTGGTTCTCTTTTCAGTTGTAAGGATGTGTGGCGTTTGTTAAAGAAAAGAAATCACACACACGCAGTCAATGAAAAGCATACTTATGTTTATTTCGAATGGATTATGTTCTATGTTGTGAAAGCTTTAATGATAAATCGAATGTTCATACGACGGAAGAATTCTGGTTAAAGCTATTACCTAAAAGAGGTTATTTTTCGAAGCACGAATGAACTTCACATTGCTACTATTTCATAGGAGAAGGGCAAAAAATGGATCCATCACTCTCACACCAATGTTTGGATGTGATTTTAGACACCATGCAGCATCTTTACAAAAAAAATCCTTACCCCAGATGCACGGTGGACTCGAAATCAATCCCAGTGATATCCGAGTGGCTACCAGTTCGAGTGGACGATGTGAATCCATTTGAAAGCTTGCTTTCCATTTTCCCCTGGGGAGGTAAAGCTCACCGCCACAGACCATCGGTTTCGGTGTCGACAGAACCACCCCGTTTTTGGATTTTCCTCGATTTAAACTTTTTCTCTCACCGGTACATCGACGGGCTTGGATCGGAAAATGTTGATGACTGTTTGTCGGCTAGATTTGGCCTCAACTAACGGACCCACATATTCGCCATTCGACTACTTTGCCAGATTGAACTAATCGGGAGGAAATGACGGATTTTTTCCCCCCAATTCCTGCAGTGTGCGGGCATCATCCGTACGAGCCTAGTGGGCCGAAAGCTTCCGTAAAAAAATCACGTTCAATTTGCTGTTTGGAAAAGTGATTGATTCTCCTTTTTTTTGTGCTGCTTCCTCTATCTTCTGCCCGTAGTTAAGTTTAGAGCACGGTGTTTTGTGCTGATAAGGGTGCTTGGAACATTCTTTTTATTTTCGAAGCATGTATAGACTGTGCTCGCGAATGGCTGTGAATGCTGATAAATAACATCCGTGTCTAATGGTGCAAATGGTAATTTTAGGGGTTCTGCGACTCAAAACGGTACCGAAATAATTGCCATAGATCACAGATGAAACCATTTGCGTGTAATGCTTTTAATTGATGAAAATGAGCAGCGATGGCAGCGAAATGAAGTGAGCACCATTGAGCTCTAATGAAGTAATTGTACGGAATTTATTGGGGGGATGAACATGTCACAGATTAAAATTTATTTTCCTTGCAAAAATCTTCTAATTCACACATTTTTCAGCGGACTTTTTTCATCAACTTATCTAACTTGGAATTAAACTTAGTAACTTAGAATTAAATGAATAAATTTCATCATATTGATAAGAAAATGTTTGGAAATAAACATATAAAATATCTTTTAAGATTAATTTTATAAAAATCGCCAAAATGTAGGCAATTCTGTAAACAAAATCTTCTTATTACGATAATGACGGGGATATGACACTTTTGGTTTATTTTCAATAAATAACAGCTTTGGCCAATTATATTTCCCAATGTTATACTTATTATCCAATCGTCCTCGTCACATTTTTCTTCCCAGCGACGTGCTTCCTCCTTAAGTTATATCATGTTATTGAAATGCTTGCCTGTTAATACGATGCTTAAATCTCTTTGCCGTTGACTTCTTTAAACGCTTCTAGCTATTTTCTGCAATCTGTCGCACTTGAATTCATTAGCTATTCGCACGCACACTCACACAAGCCGGAAGCGGAAGAATGACAAGCGGTGCAGAAACCAAATACAAAAAAAACACATCCCTCCTAAACTTTGTCACTTTTCATATCCTTTCCTTCGGTTGTTGTCTCCCGACGCTTCAAGTATCCACTGTCTGACACTTTTGCCAACAAATTTTCGCACATTTCCCACTCGTCAGATCGTCAGAATCGGATCGGATCGGCCCTTCCCTGCTGCACGGTGGCGAGTTTTGCCAGTGTTACCTTCTGCTACCTTCTGCCCCAATCGTCACAACTCACCACACGAACATTCCCGGCCCGGTTATGGTCGTTTCGTGTGTCGAAATATTTTCACCCTCAATGGTGGGCTGTTTCAGTTTGACATGGGCCTGCCCTGCGGTTCGCACGACGCTCCACGGGAAATTGATGCCAGGGATTTAACGATCGCCATCGGAACCGAACGTAGCGCCGTGAAGTGTGTGGGTAACCTTTACGACAGTCTGTGGTTTCCTGATACGTGTGTCTGTGCGTGTATGAGTGTGTGTGCGCTTGAGTTTTAGTTTTTCCCCCCACAGCGGATGGGCTTTTCCTTTCTGAGCCACTGATTTCCTGCATCAGTGGGGCCTCCATTACCATTCAGTGCGAAGTAACGATGGCGTTGGCCATTGAAGACGTCGATGGTGATGATGATGGAACCTGGTGGACGATAAAGTTTCCCCTGCCCTTCCCATTCCCCTATTGTTCCGTTGCTCTTCCCCCCGTCCCTCCACGGTTAAGCAACGATGGAAACGTGGGGAAAATGTAAATACATTTTAAGTGGGAGACTGCGTCTCTGCGTCTCCACCAGGCATTACAATGGAATGTTAATGAGAAACTTTAACGTCTCTTGCTGGCAAAAACGGCTACCCACAGATGGACGGTACGGTCTGACAGAGTGTCAATGGCAACATTCGATGTCACACGATGCCAAACTCTACGGCAGGGGGCCCTCTTTCGGCAAAAGTGCTTCCTTTGCAGCGTTTCGAAATAATTGAATTGATCCGAAAAAGATGGCCATGACTTCGGGCCCCCAAAACAAACGCCCAAAACCAAACAAAAAAAAAAGTATCAACCACCGGACAATGGCGCTGGTGGAAGTTTTCACTTTAAAATATCACCGACTTGACAGAGCTCGCGTACAGCTTTACCCCAGGAGACGAAAGGCGATTAGGGACGCCCATTTAAGCGAACGGCCACGACTCGTACGTCGGGCGGCTGAAACGCGCACCAAACCTCCCTTCTGGGGGTGGCGAAAGGAAGGTCTGGGAACCGTTTCTCGGATGACAGCGGCATAAAAAATTGATATACCATCGCCTTAACGGGAGTGAGTTACACCGTGTACCGGTGTGCGGTGTGTTTCACCGTTGCATAAAAAAGTAAACACCCGAAAAGCGACAGAAACACACTCATAAATGATGAATCAATATCCGTTTCGCGTAAAGTGGGCGAAGCTTTTAAGCAATGGTTCGGAAGCAGTAATGTTGTCACTTTCTACGGTTTCGCAACGGGCAGGCACACTCGGAACATTCGGAAGAGAGCATCAGCAATACCTTAGTGTACACTGCCGATACCTTTTACACTAAAACGGTGAAAAGTGTATTTGGTGCTCTGGAGTAGTGTTTTGAGTTTGACTGAAATGATTTTTATGCTTTCTCTCTCTGGTTGTGTTGTGAAATGGATGATATTATTTTAATATAAAAAATACCCACACTCAAAGTTTAATGATATAAGCAATTACTTTAACGTGTACTACTAAACACTAATATACAATAAACGAATGAGAACCAGAATATGAAATTCCGAATTAATGCCAATGACGATGAGGTCAGACACCATCTCCAACTTCAAGATAACTTATTATTAACTAGAAATACCTCTCTTGTTTTCTTGGACACCTCTAAATACGGATATTTACGTCCAAGGTATTCTTATGTAATGTGCCGCCGTAACACATGATAAATGGTAGCAAGAAGTTCATCTGGCCTGATTCCCACGTAGTAAAGGTTAATTATCGTAGATTGTAGAACTGCTGCTCGACACTAAGGCACTGAAAAAAGGGGAAAAAACGGATTAAACTAGAAGGAAGGAACGACCGTCTTATTAGGTACTTTTTCCGTAAATGCGTACTTGGTAATTTTCTTCCACAAAAGCCACAATAATTGTTCTGACTTTGTTCCTGTGAGTAAAATCATATTCTTGATCGAAACATCTATAATTCAGAAAATTATTAATATCAATTTGACAATTTTGACGAGCAAAGAAACTTATTTTAAATGAGTTTGAGAAGTATACGACCATACATTTTATTTTTTTCAAATGTTTTGTTGTTGTTAATGAATCAATCATTAATGAATCTTCAACTACTTGAAATATTCACATATTTTTGTCATGAAGAAAACAAAAGTAATTATTTTTGCGAAATTCAATACAGTTTTAAAACATTCTGAAATTTTATATTGTTTGTGCAGTTGCATCTTTTTTACAATTCCGCCTTTTCTAGTGTTGAATCCAACCCATGACCGTGAAGATGATCCCGTCGCAAACAAAGAAATATGTCACACCCAAACCCGACCCCGCCATGTTGTTTTGTCGCTTCCAATTGTTTCCTTTAGCAAAACCCAAGCTGAGTGTTTTTGAAATAATAATGTTCGATTGCTTTCCACTCTGGGCCGGGCAACGCACTAAGAAACCATTGCATAGGGCTTCCATCTTTCTTCGGATGCTCTTTGCGGGCAATCGATGTCGCGTTAAGGTACGATTTTAACCAGTTGATTGGATTCGGCTGCAAAACAATGGTACGGATCGGAACGAGTTGTTTGGCCAGCTTAACCCTTAATGTTACAAATTGACACGACTCAAAGGGGGGTTTTGTTTCCAGATGAATAAACTTTACATTATCCTTACAAGTCACTTGCTTGATGCGTGAGCTGTGTAGTATTTTGTTCGATCAAAATCACTTTTTAAAAAGTAATCGAAAAGCAAAAGTTGCATCATTGGAAGGAGGCAAATTGGAGGGCGTACAATATTGATCCATTCTGTAAATCCTTTTGTTTCGAAGGGATGTTCCTTATGGTAGCAATTTGGTGCTTAGGCTATGAATTTATGCTTCGTCAATGTTGGTTCCTTCATGCGCGGTACATTGTAGGTAAAAAATATAAAATACATGATCCAAAACGTACCTTAAAATAGAAAAAAATATTTAAACACTAAATCAAATAAATAATTTTCTAGTAAAAGAATAATTCATAATTATGTAAGGACCAACATGAACCATAGGAGTGACTATTGTGGATATCATTTTCACCACCATTCCAATTTTCTTCATAACAACAACACATCTCGCCCACAGTGAAAACCGATTGCCGTCAATATTAAAGAAGTTTTACCTTTTTCGATGACACCTACATGGTAATGCAGGAAAACCCCTTCCAAGACGCTCCTAAGCAGCAAAAAGAAGATGCTCCGTTTTTCACCTTTTTACACCTGAAACGGACGCATTCAGCCGTGTGTATGGGAAGCGATATAAGCCACCGCACTGGGAGTGGGTAAGTAAATGTAGGTACGCTTTTACGATCTTCCGCCAACTTCGCTCGGTATGATTTTATTAAAGTTAAACTTTTTTATAAAGCCACCATTTTACAGCACACCTCACTGCACGCAACGAACGCAACAAGGAAAAAAATCTCCAACCGAAAGCTTCCAAACTCGATATAAAATGCACGATATACGACAATTTTCAATATCAAGCACTTATCTGTTTACGAAGATCGGTAGGATTTGAACACCATTTTTTTTGCTCGCTCCTTAGAACCTGGGGACGACACGTCTGAATGGGAAAAAATGGCGACTTTTAGCGCCATCAGGTGGGAGCTTCTTCCAGACAGTGGAAAAATGCGAGCGCTAGAAAGTTTTTCCACCCGGCCGTGCTTATCCGACTGCTTCCCAGCGGCTTCCTTCAGAAAGCAACAAAATGAATGTCATAACAATATATTTTAATACAATCTGGCTGTTTTTTCTGGGTTTGCTTTGTGGCAAACGCGAAAAAAAAATTGGGCAGTGATTTTCTTGCTTTTGTCTGCAAAAATGTTGGAAAGTGAGAAGTTGTTTCCACGTTGAAAGAGACACACGTGCAGCCCACGATCATCTCATCACGCGTTACGCAATAAAATGAAATCATTCATTGAGGCGTGTAAGGCGTTGTAAAATTTTCGCAACGCACATACGCACACACACACACACATACACAGATGCGGTAAGCGCTCACCCACGCAGTGAATGGATGGTTTGTTTTGAGTGATTGCCATTCAGTAAAGGATCTGCGCGAGTAAAGGGATCTACCACCATTCAGCTGATGTGTTGCTTATTCATCATGTCCTCGATTGCAATCACACGCAGGACGAACAACGGGAATATAGGGGTTGTTTTGAAGGGATTTTGCCTTTTTTGAAACCATCAAAAAACGGGGTGGGAGAAAAAAAGAAAGGAAAAATAAAACCGAAAGCCATGTTGATAAGTGAACCATGTAAAGCGTGCCGGGTGGTACGGCACCGTGTCTGCGTCGGAAATTGGATCCCCGGCATGCTGGAATGCTTTCGCACGAACCCCAATAAATTAATCAAACGTACTAAATTTAGTATAATTTAAATAAGCTTTCGCAATCAGCGCCACGGACCTGTTGGGCCTGTTGCTGCTAAGTCATGCTGGGTTGCACCACCATTGCACAGACGCAGCATCTTCCCACACAAAGGGGCACAGCGAGCGGAGGTTCGTTTAGTGCAAGGGATTCGATTTTAATTTAATTCTACCCAACCTACCTTGCTGCTCCACCCTTGCGCTCCACAAAGCAAGCGAAATAATTGACATTTAAATCAAATTTTATCGCATCCAATCTCAGTGGGAAGACGTCACTGGAGGGTGGTTTTGGAAGAAGGCTTTTAGTAATAGTTAATCAAAATTCTGATAAATCTCTCACACTCGTATGATTGATGGGGGAACGATGTAATGTACAATGAATGTTCCAAGTGTATTGTTTGGATCATGTTACGAACCAGCTGGATTCCTTTTGCAAACTCCCCAGTATTGGGATCATCTCAAACTGGGTGTCAATCGTCAAAAGAGTAATTGTTTTGAACGATATACTTTTAATACATGACGTCCAAAACGATCTCCAACTGGGCTGGGTAGTTTAAATTCGATAATCGATGCATACTGACGCATACCGGTAGCCACCGGCCTTTCTATCCTTCATCCTATCGTACAGCTTGGTTTGATGCCAACGTACACCATCTTCTAGTGGAATGCTGCAATGGGGATTTTTTTGTTGCAGTTACCACCCCACAGCATAATTGTTCATCGATCGAACAACGCTCGAGAAGCCCTCAGATTCGCACATCGAGAACGATGCTAAATCGGGCCGTGATTCTATGTTTCATTCTCCGGTGCCGATACCCGGCGGATATTTTCCTACGAATCGGAACCCGGCACGCAAAAGAGCATATCCAACTGCCCCGCAAGGCCTACGAGCACCATTCGCACGTACGTTTCTGTATGCCCGATGCAAAAGGATGGAAACTGTCGTCAATGCATCGATTGATCGCAACAGGATTAAGCATTGGAAAGGATAAGAGCAACAGAGAGAGCGAAAAAACACACACAAAACTACGCTGTACATGTTCCTGTTTTTCCTGTTTTTTTTTTTGTTCGTTCCACTTTTCCGGTTTCCAGTACGGTGTGCTGGAAACGCTTTCCTTCACGGCAGCACGGACATAATCGAAATCCAAACTTTTCCCGAATCACAGAAAACATGCTGGTGGCCGTGCCGAAGCGTGACGAAAAGCGTACATCTACGTGCGCAATCGATCAATTTGACAGAGTGTTGATTGTGTATTCATACGAATACTGCATGTCGACCGTGAGAGCATCTACAGAAAAAAGGGGTTTCCGACGATTGGCGAGTAAAATGGAGGACATCGTTTCTTATGCTTCCTGCTGGGGTGGGATGGTAGTGTAGGGAAATTTTGGAACTGATGCGTGGAACATTGCAGACGCTTTAGTGCGGATGGGAGCTTTCTTAAAGGTTATATGACGCATCATCGAGTGAGGTGGGATTGAGAGAAGAGAAGCAAGAAGTGCGTGCTCAGAAACGGTTCACTGCTAGCCAAAACATGGCCCTATGCTCGATCGTGTGTTGGAAGCTGATCAACCGAAACTGTTCCACTCTGCGCGGGTGTACTATCAGGTTGCTGCGGGAAACTACATTCGTATGAAGCGTAGGGAATAATATGACATAATTCCGATAAAAAATATTTATTTTTAGATACGTCTGTGTGCTAATAACACAGAAAGATAAATAATATTTTAATGTAAAGGAAAAATCAAAACACCACTGATTGAATATCATTCTTAGACATCAACACATCAAGGCTACTAACGCTTCACTAGCTTTCCAAGAGAAAAAAGTTGGTTTTCTCTTTATAAAGGGGACAAATTAGTTAAATAAAAAAGGCTCGCATGGTACTATCGGGTAATCGGAATATCATTCTCATGAATATATTATAATGTTTTGAAACACTTACATGTCTTGAGAGAAAAGTCCAAGTATTCGTTTAAGTCTGGAGAGATCTCTTTTCAACATGAAATACTTCCAAACCTGTGAAAACCTCTAGGCCACATTTGTGACGAAATTCATCGAAAATTGACATGAAGTACAGCTATGTGTGTTATCTTTAAGAAAGACCGAGGACAACATTATGTCTTTGCATCTTCATAAGAGAAAATCTAAGCCTTTTTAGAATCTTAAAAAATAATAAGTAGTTGTTTGAATAGAATTGTCTCCTAGACAGTGCTTTTCTAAAGCAGATCAGCCGACTTACCTGAGAAGCGGTCGGAAGTCTCAATATGGAATGCTCTGAAGATGATGGGTGCAAGTCAAAAATTTCAATATTAGGTCATTTAGTTCTACAAGACATCTATACAGTTAGTTATAGACAACCACACATCTTTTTATGAAGTGGTCTCAGAAATTAAAACATGTCAATTGTTGTGATTACTGTGATTCTACATTAAATCTGCGAAGAAAACCAATGAAAAATCCATTTATTTTACTTTATATAGTGTAATACTATCTTATATAAAGCCCCAAATACACAAACAATAGATTTTCCATAGTTTGATAAAGGAACGCTTTTATCGTTTCTTACCGCTCAAAACATCTTCAAATCAAGTTCCTTTATGTGCTTTCTTCAACTCTCTTCTACTCGTAGGATGAGTATGTGTCAATGGAAGTATTTGACGGCGATAATGAATTTATGTGTTAATACAATACATTTCTCTCCCTTGGTGAAGCACCTCAAGGAACAACGAAATAAAGATATTCAATTTTCGGTCCTACTGCACCGCAACCATCTCACATCACGCCCCAATCTTCGACTGCTCCGTTGGATGCTAATGGTACGGAATGTTCTCGTGTGGAAATAAAACACTGCCTGCGTGTGAACAGTACAACAGCTGGTACGAGGCATGTGTTAAGACGAAAGTCAAGAATTTGTCGTCAAAACCGTGAACCCGTGAAAAATGTTTCCGTTCCGAATCCGTGATCGTGCCCGGCGTTTGGAGTTTTCCCATACACATGCCATCTAACCACTAGCGCACTAGGCGATACAATTTTAGATATGGCACCACACTGTATGCTCACGGTACACGGCACGTACCGTCGGTACAGCAGCGGTACGAAAAGGTTGAGGCCTTCGGGCGATCGATCATTTCAATAAATCAGAAGTGACAAAATTATTCTTTTTCCTGATGCTTTTTGCCTCCCCTTAGTGGTGAAGCTTTTTTTTTTTGCTTCACACAGAATTGCTTTTCAGCTCCTGGAGCACGCTGGAATGGATGGGAAATACCGAAAAGCTCATCAATACTAATGCCGCAAGGCAAGCGAGCTAGCGATGGATCTCGTCGGTTTCGGACCTCTTTGCATCGATGTACGAAGCACATTCTTAGAATTCCATCCCGTTCTATACGGGGGCAAGCAGAAGGAAATGCTGCCCAGACAATGTACCTATCCATAATTCCGGGCCCAGCAAAAGGGGAATTTTTTCCCTTCCCATTTCGCTCGCTTTGATTGATTAATAGGAGGCCAAAGTGATTGTTGAAGTGGTTTGTGAGGCGTTGCTGAAGAAAAAAAGGACAAATTTGTCCATTTTTGTCGTACCCGGGTACTATTCCCTTCCAGGACGAGAGAACATGTGAGGAGCATATTTGGAGTTTTGCAGAAATTTCATTTAATTTCTGTCAAATGAGGGATTACACGCTGCCGACATCACAACACGCAAGGCAGTGTCGCACGTCGTTCTGGGTCACGTCTTATGACACACGATTCGTAGGTAGTAACGCTCAACATCATTTGTAATCGCTCAGGAAGCGGAATTGATGAGGAATTTAGTGCCCTTCCGACCGACCGGTTTTAAAGAAGCTAACAAGGCGCGAAATGGCACTACAACATGAGCGGCCCAGGTTTTGAACGGTTGGGCAGGAGGAGGAGGGTGGGGCAAACGAATACAGCAGCAGCAAAAGTCAATCCATCATTCCGGAAAAATCCAATATGTGTAAGCGCGCCCATTCGCCCAGGACAAGATGGAAAGGTTTCTCATTCTTCATAAAACGAGCACTTCTCAGCCGTGACTTCCCGTGGCCCGGGGGTGGTAAAAATCCCGACGCCCTCCGAACGGAGGGCTCCCGGTCGTGGCAGCAATTTATCAACGCATATTTCATTCTCACATCCGCACATCCGTGCCTGCTGCCTTTGTTGGTAAAAAGCGGCCAGACGATTGTAAGAATTTCCATTTTTCCAACCCGAGATTACGGCGCGTTCCATCTTCCCGAACGGAAACGCACTGTGCGCTGTGCAGCATTCCGGAAGCAACAAGCAACCGGAACCGGACTGAAGTAGGCAATATTATTATTTTTATTACTATTACTGCGCTTACTACGAACCACTGCCAGCGAGGCATTTCTCGTTCGCGTGCTATCTGCATGTCGGTTTCCGCTATCACAACCGATCGGGACCGGGTTCGTACCCGGCGCATTCCTGTTAAAATTTTCATCCATCCATTTTCCGCTGTTTGATTTTCTACTCGGTAAGCGTACGTACCCGGACATTCCGATCTGTTTCCTTCATCCTGTGCCTCTCTCTCTCCCACTTCGCGGATGTGGGATACTCGAATGTCCTATTGGAATCAAATGGGAACGTTGGGAGCGTGTGGTTCATTGCGCGCTGACCGGTCGGGGTCACTACCTCGGTCCAGGTTTTTTTTTTCGGGGTCGTAACAAATGGCTTTGGGCTGTCCAATTTCTCAAGCCTCAATTTGTTATCGACGTACTGACGCGTGCGGAATTTTGGCAGAGGGCCACGAAAAATTAATGGACTTTCTAATGATGGAAGTGAAAGTTGGATCTTTATGTGTTTCCTTTCAGTTACTTTTTTGTGTTTTATTATGAGCAGTAGTTCGAACAACCCTTTCGATGGTACTCAACGATGAAGAACGAAACAGGCTTTCCTTTTGACAGATGAATGCACTTAGTTCGTTTTGGGGTTGATTGCCGGTAGGCGTTTAGCCGCTCTGGAACGTGCTATTGTGTGAGAAATTCTAAGACAAAGGAGAAGTTTGAAAGTTTCCCGGTTAATAAATCTAAGGAATGATGCTTCGGAGCTTTTTCCGTTATTATAAATTGGGCTTAAAAAATAAGTTTTGAAGTTGTTTAAAATTTGGAGATTTTGAGAAGCTCCATCCATTTGCTCTCAACATATTCGGTAGTCTGATGGTATTATACATTACCATTGTGATATACAAGTAAATTATATACTTAGAAAGAATAGCCATCAAAGCGTTTCTATTCAGTTTGTTATTAATTGTACAATTCAATTTACTAAAAAAAAATCTACTAGTCTAAATTAAAATCTAGGTCAGGTAATAGAGAATGGAACTCATTAATTTAGTTTAAAATTTATGGAAATCCTAGCTTCATTAAATTCCGGAAAATATTCTGCAGTATGTGAGGAAAACTATAAAGTATATTGTTTTGAATCGTACAAACCTATTGCCCACAATGACTATAAATTGTCTATGTCTTTATATATGTCTTTGTCATATGTCTTTACCAAACTGATACTTGGAGCCCAAATAGCCACTTGAAATGCCACAAAAAGACGCATTTCTTTACCAGCACGAGATATGTTTCACGCTAAGGACAGTTTTCTGGATTGCATCCATACCAAAAAACCCATTGTACATGGGCGTAATTCAGTGTTTGTTTGAATAAGAATTTATAGCACACTTTATCAGATCGATAAATTACCATTGAAGCACCTCAAGAAGCGTCTGCGACACTATGCATACCGAATCAATTGTGGTCACATTGGAGATTTAAATTGCGTCATTTCATCCGATTCCTGAAGCTTTTGATAATAGTTTTAAGTAGTTAAATTTCAAGCTTTATTCGATACCTTCTCTACTACATGAAAATTCTCCTTGCTTTGTTGCTAAGCGTGTGCGACGGTGGTTTGCCCCTTCGTTTCTCCAACCAGCTCGAATAGGATTTCATTCGAAAAGCGTAAATCCATTTAGATTTTGCAAAACATCGGCATGTTTGTGTCGAAAAATATCGCTCACTTAAGCATAAAATCGGCCACAGCAAACAGACTTTGACAGTGGTATGCTTGCTCGTTGCTGGCACACCCCGATACGCTCCAGGATCCAGGGTTTTTGGGAATGTTTCTCCCTAGGACCGCACGTGCCCGCTAAGGCGGAAGTGTGTATATTTCGCAGCAGCACTGTAGATCGTTGACTCATCTGCAAAACGGTTGCCGTACGTGATCGGCACCAAACCTTACCGAGCAGGCACAGCAAACAAAACCCGCGTCGAAAAGCGACTTGTGTGCCGTGTGGTCGCTATTTTGATCCCGTCTCCCCAAGAACGCAACACTTCCTTTCGGGTGAAAGAATGTGTTATTTGAAGATAAAATAATGTCGAAAATCGATTGATTTTATTTTATCGGTTCGGTTTTGCCTGCCATACGGACACCCACCTTTCGATGCGATGGCATTCCATGCAAGCTCCTCGGAGACATATAAGAGACAAAGAAAGAGATAGAGAGAGAGAGAGTGCGCGTTTCGGTGGATGAAATGAGCCCACTCGAATGTCTGAGCCAGGCGTCGCAGCACAAAATCGCAGCTAACAGCATTTTGTCTAGCGTAAAACCCTCCCGGGCGTGGGTTCCTCAAAATCCCGCCGAGACGAACGGTGAGACAGATCGGAAAATCGGTGTGCGATTTTGCTTCTTTTTCGGTCGGACGGTACGACCGGAATCCATACGGCCCAACGGTGTCACGTGTGGCAGTTCCGAGTACGCAGAAATCAGGCTGAACGATCTCGAGTTCGATCTGATTTGGGTGGGGGGAGCAGCATACATATTTGCCACGGCAGCATAAATTCCTCCAGCTTATCTCGTTAGAGTGAAGTGTGCCACCAGCTCGATATGACTCGGTGTGTTTGTGCGAATTCCTCCCGGAGTAGCGGAATGCTTGTTCCAATTTGAAATCACCAATACCACAGCCATGGCCGACCGGAGACGAACCCATCCGGGACGAGCGCGAGGCAGCGAGACATTACGTGACCTTTTCTGACGATTCTGGCTCCACTGCTCTGGTGCTTCAAGTTGCGTGACAATTTGCACAACGAGCACGCTAGAAATGGACTGCATAACCAAACCCCTCCAACAATGCAGCCATTGCAATGCAACCCACCGAGCACCGGTGGAGTGGCACTTTTCTTAGGCAAATGAAAACATTATAATTCTCCCCTCCATTCCATTGGTTGGTTGGCAGCGACGTGAACGATGGCCTGGTCTGGGTTATGATGTCTCCCCTCGCACGGATGGGGACAATTCAATAAAGGGGATTGTTCGCTGCGGATTGTTCCATGCGTGACAAGAACGATCAATAAATCTATGCACCCGGCTAGGAGACACTTTTCCCCAACAGGGACTACAGTGCTCGTGTATTAAAGGAGAGAGGCAAAACAAAAAATTAAACGAACCGGTAATTAACTAACAGCCGGATGAGCATTGGGTGCATCGTCACACTTGCCATTAATAAACCGTTCAAACGGACCTTACGTGATCGACACGGCACGAATGTCCGGACAGGTGGCTAATGATAGATTGGAAGAGAGTACGCGCTGTTTACAAGTAAATTAATTTGAAATCATTTGGGATATACGGCAATCATGCACGTGGGAAAGAAGGTGTATTATTCAATGTTTAACTTTTCACCCAACCGCTAACGACGGTGATCGGTTAGATAAGCGAGTGCTTCAATATTTAATTGCGTGATAAACGGTCCAGTGCAAGGCATGTCACTAGCAAGCAGCATGAGTAGATTTTGTCAGCGTTAGCAGGACTATTGGTTTAAAACCCTTAATTATATTGTTAAAATTTGATTATATTTAAATAAAAGACAATATTAGTCACATATTTCCCATTTATTTCTTAAAAACGTAAATTGCTACGTGGATTGCATACTGCTAGGCGAACACATGTGCTTGAATTAGATATATGTTAATGTAGTGAACAATTATGAAACGAAAATAGAAATTTCGTTTGAAAAATTGATGGTTGATGCAGCAAGATACCTAAATATCTAACTCCAACTTTAAATGAACCTTTGATTTTTCTAACATTAGTGCTTGCATACTTTAACTGGAAATCATATCAAAACAGGGCAATATAAGGTTTTGTTTTGCAGCCAATTTCTAAAGGTTTTCTAAGCATATTTTTGATTATTTGCTTTGCCAACCAGGGGACAGTTTACCAAAAAAAAAACAAGGATCGTTTCTACTGCCCTTCTATTACCTTTTCCCCCGTCGGTGTCACCAGAAACCGGTCCCGCTTCCTTCACACACATATCAGCAATTCTATCAGCAATCCTTACAGTTAATTCTTTCCACACAGCACCAGCAAAAGGGACGTTAGGGGACGCCCGATTGACTTTACTGCACAGGCACCGGGCGTTGAGCGGATCGAAAGACACACGGAAGAATTCCGCAAGACAGTTCGCCCGTCCGTAAGATCCAGCGTAAAGCGGACAAGGTGCGGTATCGGTGTCTTTCAAATATCCGAATCCGGCGGATAAAGTAAATCAACAACAAACCCAAGAGTCATATATCAATCATGTTGTCGTACGAAGGCTTCTTCTCATTCGGGTGTAGGTTCGGATGTGTTTTTTTAGTTTTGTTTTGATTTGTTGCCTAACTCTTATAACCAAAGAAAATAAGGAAATCCGAGCAACGAGCAAGCGAGCAAACTCGGAAAGCAAAACCAACCAACGTAATGTTATTTGCGAAATGAGTCCCGGGATCGTGTTATTCGGTGCGTATTCCGTGTGGAAGTGGAAAGGAAGAGCAGGGACGGATGGAACGGTCCCATCTTCCCTTCATTGATGCCCCCGGGGCGTTTTACCACATCCGCTGCTTAGGGTGGGTTAAAAAGGCAATACATCGGAAGGGAGAAAAGAAAATACAATCAACTGGCCACTAGATAAGGGACGTCTTCCTTTCAGCAAGCCAGTAAAGTGGGACACACGTGGGTAGTCCGTTCCGTGGAATGCAAAGGAATCGGAAACCCCAAACAAGGAAAAAACCTCCCGGAAAAGGTTAACGAAAACAAAATCCCTGACCGAAACTAGGCATAAGTGATTTTATGATATGCAAATTAAAAACAAACACACAGTTATACACAAGCAAAACTAACCACGGAGAGCAACTGAAAAAAAACATTTGGGGATTGTATGAAATATTTCGACCACAAAACAAAGCAAAACGTCGGCTACGAAGACATTTTTATCCAATTGCATTCTTTTTCTTCCCCTTTAACCGATTCCCTTGAATTGTGGTTTCTTCTCGCAATTGATTTGATATTTTCCTTCCCTGCTTCTTCGTCAGCAGCATCGAACTGTTCGGGCGATATTTTGATGTTTGAAAGCATCAAGCAAGGTTTCTGATTTGATCCCAAGATGCTGCACCGCTTGATTGTGCCCGAAGACAAAGCCATGACCATTCATTGCGCCCCGCTTTGCGCTGTGGGTTCGATCTGGAGCTGTTCGGTACAGTCGGACGAAGCGACACAAAAGCAAACGCATATGCAGCTAGCTAGCCAGCTTTGGGCGAAACGAGATTGATTGCTGATTTGGAATTCAATCGCAAGGCAACGATCGTGACAAATGCAGCATAACGAGCATGCTTTGAATGTTTTGTCCGTTTTTTTTATTGCCGGTAAGAATAGAACACTCCGCAGTGGTTTCGGTAAGTGGCAAGAACAAAAGGGGGATTTAAGAGTGCCGGCATTTTTGGGAAGGCGAAATGCAAGATGCAAAGAATGCACAGAGGCTGACCAAACACCGGCATCGGCATACGACGGGGGAGACAAAAGGAACTGGAAGGAATATGATAAAGTTTGCCCCTTCTTTTGAGCTCTTCTCTTCGAGCCGAGTTTCGCTTTTGTTTTCAAATTAGTTTAGCGTTTTGTTTGCAAAACTGGAGCACACTTTTGTGTTGATGCTTTTTTTCTCTCCTCGCAGTGTTTTTAAAAAAGTTTCGCTGCAGCACTGCGATGCATTTTCGATGCAAACTTGCTTATAATTGAATTCATTGAATTAACACGATGGAACTGATTGAGTGAATTCACGAGAAAGGTTGTATGGGCTTAAGTTTGCTACTTTTTTCTTGGTTCGATTTAAATAAAAAACTATACAATTAAGTGATCGTTTTTTTCTTAAGAAAAGGAAAATCAAATAGTAACCGAATTTTGTATGTGACTGAACAGATGATTGAACAATTCGAGTCGTCCAGTGTTTGGTTTTTATTTTTCTTATTTTTTCTTGTTATATACTTTTCAATACTTTTGGTGCTCTACGGCCGTTTATTTAAAATATGTAAATTCACCTCGATTAATTCGAAGTGAGATTATACTTCTCTGAAGTGAATTCTCTATTTAAACTATTCTCAAGTTTTGAATAACTTCAAAGCCTTTTCGGAAAGGATTTAATATTGTTGTATTATATACTTATAAAAGTTATAAACTTATAAAAGCTTCTTATAAGTCTTTGGTGGATATGCCTATTAAACGTTTTTGTCAAAAACATTTTCAATAGAGTCCTTCGATTTTATTGGATTGAGTTCAAGTATAAAAATATATAAATAAATGAATATAAATAATGAAATAATGAAAATAAATAAATAAATAAATATATAAATATTGAAAGAATAAGGAAAGATTCTTTGTTCAGCCTTTTATATTTTAATTTTTTAATATTGCAAAGTGTTTGAGCCCTGTTTAAATATCATTTCCTTCGATTTTTTAACGATTTTAGAAGCATTTTTATTGCCGTCATCTCCCACATTGAACACACGTGTGCAGCGAAGGTGTTTATCCGGTCGTGTCGTTAACACTGAATTCGTTCACCTACAATGACGTCACTGTGCCGTGAACGATCACTAACGACCTCATTCTTTCACCTCTTAAAATAAGAAGAAAAAAACACAAACACACGTGTTTAATCTGTTTTCGAAACAATACCGGACAAAGTTTTATAGCGTTGCCCAAATTCTATTGCCAGGTGTACGTTTAATTTAACGTCCCCACCTCCGTAACGCCCCAACCGTCTAGGTTGATTTTCTGGGACGGATTGGCTGGTCGAAAAAACCGAACGCCCCATGAGGATGTGGCAAATGTGCGTACACGGTGGGTGCCACAATCTGCGGTGGTCATTGCGGTTCGGACGGTTTGCTTGGCCGGGGTCGTACTGTCATTTGCGAAGTGATTGGTTTCCTTTTGCCACGGAAAAGGAAAATCGATTATGTACTAAAATAAAACGACTATCACCGGCACTGTGCGGTGGTACGGGTTGAGTTGCTTTCACCGTACCGCTCGATAAGAAAATATGCTGGAAATTCCTGCAAGCTTTATTGCGTCATCCTTTCCTCGGGGGCTGGCAGTACGCATTGGATGTGCTCGGAAACAATCAAGGGGCGTCCGTTTGGTTCCGTTCAGGTGCATTAAGGCGCTTCCCCAGGCGCAGATGGTTATAAAAATATCGCAAAAAAAAGGAACGCAAATGGGTGGTTGGTAAAAGGTGGGTGCTATTTTATTAGCTCGTCCAGAAATAACTGATTCGTTATACCACTTTCAGGGAAGGTTGACCTTCGGGAAGATAAATATCTTCTTTTTCAACGTGTTTCTCACCACATCCTGAACGACTTTTATCAGAAATAACTTCACCGAAAATTAACTGCTTCAATAAACGATCGGTTTCAAACTGTTTTCAACGAATCACATTGGAAACCATTGTCTCCAACAACACGCAATGTAACGTGTTGAGTTGAAGACTAATTTAAAAACAAAAGATATTAATACATTGTATTCTCCACACTGAAAAGTACACCATTTGTAAAGGCGTTGGTAACAATGAAAATCAAAAAATTATTGTTGCTCGATAACCCCGAGCACTTCTGACTCATTCGTACGTGAGGAGGAATGGATTAGCGTAAGGATGCCGGGGTTGGTGCGGTTGAAAGTTTGCATAAAAGCTAACCCTCGCATTGTCCTGACCCATGGCTGCCACCGGGTACACCGGGCGAAGCGTGACGAAGCGTGCGGGCCAGCTAACGAAGCGTTTCTAATCTAGCCCCTGCCAGCATATAAAGTGGACCAATTTATGACAAAGTTTTATTTTATCAGAACATTCAAATGGTTCCTCCGGGCGGGCGATCATCAGTGAGGGCTTCCTCGTGACCCATAATGAAGCTGGAAGGAACACAGAGATATGGGAATGCTCGCACCATCACCAACTCCCAACCATCGTCACCAGGGTGGTTCCCACAACGTGTAGCAACATACATTTACCAGCCACAAAAACGCACACATGTGTATATACAACCGAAACCGGAAAAAGCGATGCGGAAAAGGTCCGCAATTTGCCTTCCACTGTTCAATGGGGCTATTTCCGGGAGTCAATCAAAATTTTACTTCTTTGGTCAACTGCAAACCCCCGTCCCGCAAACTCGTTCGTTATCACTTCACCATTGAATGCATGAATTGACCACAATTCTATGGGTAGCGCTGTGTGCGAATGGAAAATTTTATTCCCAGTTTTTGTGCTCTGTTGCTCCGAGTGCTACTCACGGTGGCTTAGGAGCGTATTTGGAGCATACGCAACGTAAAGGGCAATTTAATTATAATGATGCAAGGGCTGTGGAGTTTATTCTGCACCATTTATTTACTTGGAAGTTGTTGGGTTTATGGAGCACAGCGCACACACAACTCGCTGTTTTATCAGTTTTAAGTAAAGTCCTTTATAATCCGTACCAATCAACGGACAGCTTGGGTCAGCAATTAAAAGCTAGAATTCGAAGGATGAACCACAGTTTGACAAATAACTTTTCTTACTGAAAAAAAATCATCAGATTTTCAATAAACTTTTTTATGATTCTTTAAGCAAATATTTACACTAGTTGTTAGTACGTGTAACTATCTCTTAGTGCTCAATAGGTACAACAGATTTGTAGTGACTGCTTCTCTACAGTTTTCGTGAATTCGGAAACACTTATGGTTCATGGTAATCTTGGTTTAAATTAAATAAGGAGATCTTGAGTCATTGGACATTTTGTAACATAAGAAGCATGCTGTACAGATTTTTAAATTTTTCTGGATTATTACATAGACGTTCAGAAGTGACCTCATAAAAATTTTAAACACTGGACTATCATAGAATGTTAATGTTGTAGTGTATCCCTAAAAAGCAAATAAAGGTCCTTGGAATATTATATGATTATCTATATTTTGCATTGAAAAAAGTAGAAATAAAAAAAGTAAACAAAATCTAATCTAATAAAAAACAAATCATTGTCATTGTATCATTTGTCCCACAATCAGTGTTGAAGTGTAGCTTCGACAATGAACCCGGACCAAACAGATACTCAACGGATGATGTTCCCCCGCGTACTGTTTATCAACCAATCTCACGGTGGACTAGCTTTCCAGCTATCTAATCCCTGTTACACTAACCATTCCACTCACAAAACTACGGAAAAAATAAACCGCACAATTGTTATGGACATTAGAAAGACACCGCGAAAACTCTCCTCTAGTTTACCCATGTTGCTGCAATAATGGCTTCCGAAATCACTTCGTCCGGTTTCACACACGCAAGCGTTCCGTTCCTTGTTGGTGCTGTTTGCCATCAACGCTACCGACCGACCTACGTACACTTGTACACACTATTAAACACACTGGCAAACTAACGCATACTCGTGCACATGATTATTACCAAAACAACAACACAAAAAAACGGGCGAAAAAAAGTTATGACTAATCGGAAACGAAACGTACGCATTTCCGTGTTTGGTTCCGGCTCTAACTGGGCCGTTAGATGCTGCCGACCACTTTTCCACTGGGCACAGGGAACGGTGCAATTCGTATTTGCGAAACCAACCAGCCGCACGTCACCCCCCTCCCACTTTTTCACCTTCGGTTGCGTTTTATGGCCACCCCCAACCCCCACCCGGTTTTGCAACAGCAGTTTCAATTGTTTAGAGAAAAAGTTAATCAGTGTGCTTTGTTGTGTGCTGTGCCGTTAACGGGACGCTGCCCTGTTTGTGCGTCCTTTATGCATCCGTGGGGGTGGCCACATTCGTTTTGGTTCACTCAAAATCCCATTCTCCCTACCCCCCCCCCCCCATCCTTTTCATCCCGTCCTGTTCAACTTCGAGCCACGGTTTCTCGTTTGGTGCGAATTGGAAAATAACGATGCAGGAAAATTCTCTTACCCCCCCCCCCCCCTTCATACTTCCATCCTACTTCGGTAGGATGCTGTTTTTGGGGGTGTGGGTAGGTAATTGTGCTTTAAGCGTGTGCGAGACGAGCTTTGACCGATATCTTGCGGAATGGAGTCACGACCGCAAATACACACTCACTCGCTCACCAACAACAAGTGTGTGCAAGGTGTGTGTGTGTGTGTCGAGGGGAGTAAAAAGACATCAAAAATGAAGAAATCTCTTCACTCCACCCAACACCCTGCTTAGAAGAAGGGTAGTACCATTATATGCTTTCTTTTTCCCAAACTGCCACCAACCACAAACGCAACGATAGGAAAAACACGGCGCACTGTTTCGGAAAACAAGTTGCGGCGTTCTTATCAGGGGCACATAAAATAAAGGGTTACCCGAAGATGGGAAAAGTAAAATTTTATGCGCACTTGTGTGTGTATGTGTGTGGGTGTGGGTATATGGCCTCCTTCGCTTCCACCTGTTCCGGATCTCGCTTATATTGTTATCTGCTCGAAAGGATCTTCGCATTCGCCTCATCATCGCTCTTCGGTTGGGGCTTTACCAAGGGCGGTGTCTGTTTGTGTATGTGCGTGAGCACCTCACCACCTATCGGCACCCACGAGCATTCATCGGATCAGCTTTCCAGCTCCGTTTTGCCTATTTTATGTTTCTTCCTTGGTGCTTTCCCTGTTATATCCCAGCTGGCATAAAACTCACCCACAAAACGATGGTTTTTTTTCGGTAACGATGTGCGTTTGAGCGAAGGGAGGTGTGTAGATGTCTCCACCCAGCTTTCGCTAACCTGGTAACGAGTATCGGCCACAGCATGATACGGCCGGGTGCGTGTGTGGTTATGCTTGTTGTCGAACCGGATACAATCGTACGTCGAACATTTGAAACACTGTCGAACAGAGAAGGTGAAAAAAAAAACACATAAAGGAGAGAGTTTCTACACCTTACCAATGCAAAGGATTCATTCTCACCGTTTTCCATGTTGCGGTTTCTCCGCAGATCACATCGATTGACATTAACATTTGGCATTGTACGGTAATCATCACCCCCCCGCCCACCACCATCCCAGGGTCGTAACTTACCCCCAAACCCGTTCCACCAGCAGCACTGTGAATTATGCCTTCGTGCAAGATAATAATTTTATAACGATCCGCAAAATGTATGCAAATGCTATTTTCCCAACCCGAATCCGAACGAAGCGCACACTCACGCACACACAAAACAGGTTTTGCGGTAACGTGGACACGGTGCATAATGTTTAATTCCAAACTGTCAAAAAGATGTGGGTTGTAATTAATTTTCTCTTATTATTTTGGTGAATTCGAGAACTGTTTCACCGTTACGAGGGCGGCTGCACACCAGGTCTCGTATAATGTGCATGCAACGCAGCAACACAACTCAATTATAACCGCTGTAATGGAGTTTCCGTAACCCGGTGGCAGTACAGAGTGGTTTCTCGATAGTGGGTAATCGTTTCTGTTTCCCGTGCACCCGTGTATTGTTTCGCTCTCTTCGAAAATGCATCGATTGGCTTCGGGCAGAGTTGTTTCGGTGAAAAAGATTGCTTCCAGCTGTATTGCAGTATGTAGTGATATTATGAATTTTAAAACCCATACCGAAGGTATCCGATTTCAGGAAACTGTGCTATTAAGCGGGATTAAGGGCGAGATCAAAATGGATTATGCACTATGGTAATAAGCAGCTGGAATTTGGCTTTCAGCAGAGTAGCACATTTCACCGGAGTTGCGCATTTTTGTTGTAACTAATATTGCATGTCATCAGTCAAATGTTATGTTAATTGGATTATGTTCCAAATTTGTACATTGATTCTACGAAAATAGCAAATCTGGCTGAATATCAGTAATTGGGTATTTTTGGGTAATTATGACTATTTTTTCTTCATTGCTTTGAAGTAGGAAAGCATAACTTGGACATCCGCATAATGATAACCACAATGCTTAATCTCTCCTGTGAAAGTACAAAAACGTTTGTGTTAATAGTTGACTTGAAAAATCCACCTGCGTAACCACCCGCTTTTGTTTTTCTTTTCCAGTTCCCTCTACCTCTAAATATGAGGTGAAATTATTGAGAATATCTAGTGGAAGTTGATTCAAATTAATTAAATTAAATTAAATGGGCTCAAAGATTTCTAAGACTAATCCTCCTTAACAAATGATAGTAAATAGAGGAGAAGAATGGACATTCAATAAAACACACGTAACGAAATCAAATACTGTGCTTCATGTTCGCCGAGTGATGTACAATTTAGAAAAAGACATTACGCAACATTAACTTCATCATCAGCGCCTAAAAGTATGCAAATACATTTCATACAGTACAACTTTCCGTGAGCTGCAGAAACACGAGAGCTAGTTTCGATAGTTCAAGTTGGTAGTTGAGGTACTCTTTGAAAAAATTCTTATTCTAAGATTCTCAAAAAAATATTTAAGGAATAATCGTAATAATAATCATCGGCAATTTGCCATCAAGACTTTTTTTCTCTTTTGGCTTTAAAGACAAAACTGTGTTAAGTCTGATTTTTTTAGTTAAGTTTATGTCACCAGGAATAACGACGATGGGATCAAATATTTCGACACTATTTGCTTAAGGACGATAATGGTGTATTCCTTAAACAAAGGACAAAGGAAAAGATATCTTCCTTAAACAAGTTGCATTATTCTTTTTCTCGATAACTATCACCACTAAACAAACTGTTACAGGGCATCCTAAATGCATATTATCTTCAATCATTCCTCATAGCACCATGAAATGATTTCTGCTTCTCACTACCACCCCTACCACACCCGTTGTTTTCACCTCAAAGGGAAACCTCAATATCCTAATGATGGTGAACCAGTTTCCCGAACAAGCACCAGCACCACAAAAAAAAACAAAAGCCCCGGCACCTTTTTACGGTCGTTTAAAAATCAGTTTCGATCGACATTCGCAATCCGAGGCACGGGAACATCAACCCTGTTTAACATGCTACCATCGTGCCGATTGTTGGCCCGCAGGGAGGCTTCGACATTGCTGTGACAGTCACGATTTTTCCCGATGTGCCATAGTTCGTGTTCTCGCTCGGCCAATGTCTACCAGGCATTTGGGGTTGGGTGATTTCCACACAGCAAAAAGGTAGCATCCATTGGTCAAGACGTGTGCACCAAGGGTGGTTCGATCTTTTTACGGTGGTGTGTCTTTCCCTGTTTGGTCCCCGAGTTCCAGCTCGGTGTCGCTGACACCGTTGATGATGAAGCGTCACAGGTAATGCTTACGGTCCGCATTCGGGAGTGCTTTGTTGGAGTGTTGGAAAGCAAATCAAAACGACACCCGATGCCATAGGAAGAAGCACCTAAAAGTCCCACCTTCCAGTGTTTCCAAGCAAGAAAGCATGAATTTTTGGGTAAAATAAATGATGGATGAAAACATACATTATTTAAGCGCGCGTCTTTAATATTAGAATAGTGTAACCTGGGGCGAAGCAGTGTTCGGCTGCCGCAGCGGGATAAAATGGTTGATGGGCAGGAAGCAGTCCCAAAATGTATTCACCATCCACCACCGGTTGTGGGAAGGGCAGAAAAGGCCTCACTGATCGTTTGGGCCGTTTGGGTGGGAGAACACCCCGCACGGGTGGCGTTGGGAAGGAAGAAAACGCAAAGAAATCTATTTTTCCCCGTGACGTGACTGTTATACCCGTGTCATCATGAGTGTTTCAGTTTCACTGCCGTCCGGGGGGGCTGACCGTGGGTGGTTTCAGGCGGGGAACTCCAAGAAACATCAGCCCACTTTCATGCTTCGGGCACCTTTGGCAGCTTCTTAGTCACGTCTCAGTAGCAGCAGTTACACGTTTGCCGGATTCTGCCACCGGTGGAAAAACGGGGGGCCAAATGTCAGACCGGCGGAAACTGCCTTCCAACGCCAGGTGAAAATGAAAGGTTAGAAGCTTTCAAACTACGCCAAGCCTGCCAGTTCTGCTTTTCCGGATCTGTGTGTGTGTTTTTTTTTGTTCTCTCGCTTTCTTATCTTTTCCCAAGAGCTTGGTCTTTTTCCCAGCGTTCTTCTTGCTCGCTGGTAAACAAACACTCGCTCAAACAAATTCTCACGAACGCACGATAATGGTTCACCCGGTTGTTTCACTCACGCACCCGTCACTCATCCCACCGCCAGCTTGGGACGCCTGCTCCAAGGGTCCCGGACTTTTACTTCTTTTTGCGCACCTTCCGAAATGGAAAATCGTACGGAAAAGTGCTCCCTCCGGGGGCACTTGGCAGAAAGCACGGTACGCAAGACTTCAAAACACCAGCAAGCCGCTCCCGTGGAAGGAGAGTGCCAGGGAGCTGGGAGGTAACAATCTTGAGACCAAAGAATTCAAGCATTGTAAAACTTCTTCACATTGAGGGGGCGCGTTGCCTGCCTGCGTGCGTAGAAACGAAGTGAAAAGACGTCATTTCCCGGGCAGTGGCAAGAGTGGCCACTTTTCTGACCTAACCTAACCACCCCTTTCGCGCGAACGATGCGAATTGAACCTGCTTAACATCCCCGCTGCTGCCAGGCTTTTTTCGGTCTTCTTTTAGTGGGGTTAGCTTTTTGTCTACTCCTCCACTCGCTCGGTGAACCGAATAAAATTCTTTTGATCTTCCACCGAAAGGTTCTAGAGCCGGGTTGGGGGCAATGGGTGGGAAGTCTCTCCTCAGTGCGGATGGACCGACGAAAGATCGTTACAGCGAAGCTACTCCTCGCTGAAGAGACCTTCTAGAGTAGCATTTCCCGGCCCAAACACACACACACACACACATGCATTCACACACTTTTTCACCTTCAAATTTGATTTGAATAGCAGCTGCAAACGGCATTCTTGGCACCATCCGGAAACACTGCCACCGGTATCGTTATCGGCGTAGCCAGTGCTCCTTACCATAATGCCGACGCTGGTACACCGTTCGAGAGGCGTTGTGGAAATATTCATGACTTCAAATTTGTTATTTTGAAGCACACTCACAAACGGCTGCCCGGTTTTTGGTCCGGTTCCGGTGAGCGTGATCGCTTCTGCCGAACGAACGTGCCGCACACGGCCCATACGCACCGACAGGACAGTCGGTGGAAAGCGAACAGATAATTTGCCCTAACGCTGACCTTAAAGTGGGCATGGTGTAAATTGAAACGGTAACGGTACGTGGAGGTGTAGCTGTTTTTTTTTGGTAGCGCGAAAGTGGATTTTGCGATTTTTGGTGCGTTTGTTATTGAGTTTTGAGTTGAGTTCGTTGAAAGGAAAAAAAAAGTTTAGAGTTGGAAAAGCAAATTGGATGTTAACTACCAACGAAGCGAGGTATCCGTTGCGATGGAGTGGCGTACACGGGAGGAGTAAGTTTATTTATCCATTACGCTACTTGAGCAATCTGAAAAGCTTTGCCTTCGAGAAGATGAGCACTTTCATTCCAGGGAATTAATTCTGCAATCAAACGAGGATGAAGAAAATTCAATACGTCTTAACAATGAATATCTGGAAAATATGTTCAAGAATAAGATCCTTCATCTAGGGATTATAGTTTTTGTATAGCCAGCAGACATTCGATAAAATATGTCTTATCCTCGAGTTTTTGGGTTGCTGACTGATAAAATCTTCCGATACGAATTATTACTACTAATTTGTGCAAACATTGCATACCATAAGGAGTATTTGATAGAAGAGTATGGCTCCAATCATGAACAAAGATCTACCGATGATCTTAACTAACATGTTGCATAAATATAGTCATTGGTGCCTTGTATGCGTTAATTCTTATGTTTATTAATATCATTTTTTAGGTTATTTATCCTTAATGAAGTCATCTACCATAAATTAGCATACGTAATTTTCTGAAACCTTACACGGAACTATATAGGAGGGATTTCAAACAACTAGCTCCAAATAAAGGATACGAAGATGCAAGATACCAAGATAGAATTGTGATGTCTTTCTTTAGATTCCAATATATTATCGCATTCTAGGAATTCAAAGTTATAAAAGTTTTCTGTACATATATTCGTAAAATGTCAAAATGTTCTACACATGTGTTACACACATCGATCTGCTAACTAACGAAATAATTGCCTACGGTCATCGAAAGACCTTTTGCCAGTCAATACGCCTATCGTCCAGTCAGATTGCGCAAGCCAAGCCTCACAGTAACAGTGTTTCCGTTGCTATAAAATTCAAATCCTCCTGCTGGAAAAAAAAGAAACTGCCACGCGTAGTAGTACGTCACTCGTTGTGTATCGCCTCGACAAACCCAACAGTCGAGCCGGCGACGATGTTCATCAATAATTCCATCCTACGTGAAAGCACCGACAGACAAGGCGGAAGGCCTGATTTCTGCGTGACCTTTTCAAGAAATGTGCTCCAACCGTACGAGTGGATAAATCCAGCAAAACCTTCTCTGAGGAACGGAATACACATCAGCTGTAAGAAATTACATACGGGGTATTTTTCGAAGTCTGTTCTAGTGTGTATTCGTCGCTCCTTTCAGCGAATGCACTACGCAAAAGCTTTTTAAAGGTATTGAGCTATTTGCAGACGAGAAGGATACGAGAAGGACGAGAAAGATAGCACACAGTTGGTGAAGCGACAAACATTCCCACTACCGAAAACTAAACTCGATTGCCATCTACCACTTCCACCGCTGGCGAAGCTGGGCCTGGGTGTTTTCTTTCATTCGGGAAAAGGTAGATTATTGGGGTGTCCCGTTTACTGGTGGAAACTTTACCGTGGTAAGCAGCTTCCTTTAAGCGTCTCATCTTTGACTAGTGCAGCCTTTTGCCGGAAAAGAATATATACGGTATAGTAAGCCGGTCGGATTAAGTCTCCTGCCGAATGGTGTACTGTTGTGATCATATGTATAGAGCACCGTACAATACATTTTGCCCTGAACGACACCAACCCAAACACACACATACAGACAATCAGGAGCGCAAGAATGAAATGGGCCGTCATCACCTTCCCACCTTGCGAAGGAGTATTCGGAGCATCCGATTTGCCACGGCGACGGTAAGGTTACTGATGTCATCGGAGAATTAGGTATTTAGCATAATGCGTGTACCATACCTACATACGCAGTCACACACACACACGCTTGCGTTCATTTGTTCTGGGTCAGGTGCGGGAAATGCTTCGTCTTTCATCACTCGGTCCTCCGGGGGTACGGTGAGCCGGCAGTTGCGCAACCATGTGTATTCCGCCAAACCCAAACACCGGTGCGGTGGAACGTCAAAGTGGGAGGATTATAGCAACACCTAATGACAAGGTTTACTTCGTGTCATCGGGAAAAGCGGCACGGGCAGGTAAAGGGAAAACGGGCAACGGATCCGGTGAAATGATAACGGAGGCTCATCGGACATGTAGCATCCGCCGGGGCGAAGCACATACGAGCAGGGAATAGATTTCATTTTCCTCCGAAACGTCGTCAAGCTTAGGGAAATAAATGAATTTCAACGAATGGAATTCGCATGCTGAAAATTCACCCCGTTAGGCACGGCGAAGTGTTTGAAGAATCTTTACCGGGTGTACCATGCTTCTCGGAACAACCCATCGCACAGCACAGCCGGTGGTGTAATAAATTCAGAGAAAAATTAAGCCCTCCACTCATGTGCCGTTCAACGTTTCCCGTTTTCGGACACCTGGAGAAACCTTCTTTGAAGTGGCTTTAATTCGAACGTAATTCTACCAGGTTGGAAACTCAATCCGAGGTTAAAAAAAAGCCCCGTTCTCCTCGGGCCAGGGTTCCGTTCTTTTCAGACCCCAAAAATTCAAGTGCAGACCCTCTCCCGGAGGTATTCGCAGCTTCAAAAATCACTCACCTGGCTCGAAGCCTCGTACATTGAGTGGACTTCGGGCAAGTTAAAAGGATTACACGTTCTTACAACGTCTGGTTAAAAGGTACACCGGAGGCTCATGTTTCTGGCTCTCACATTGGGCGGCAAGAGGGAAAAAGGAAAATGGGTTCAAGTGGAAGACGGACCATGGAGTGGACAAATAAAAAGGGCTTGTTTTTACTAAGCTACATCCTGTAGAACTAAAAATGAAAGCTTCTTAGAACGCATGTGAAGGGAAGGTTCGCTCTACAGCTAAGACACACGATGTGTGACCAATGGCAATCAGTTTGATCGTCCGAGCGTGATAAGTGGTGATCCATTGTGTAAAGCTGGAGCTTTTTGTCAATAAAAAGCTGGGCTTGAATAAATCGTTTTCATTAAAGTCTCAATCGCTTAAACAATTAGTTATAAATTAGAAAAATCTGAATTAAGTGTGTTTAATTTCGTGATGTCCATCAAACGCCTAAATGTACGCAAATATGTATTTTTTTTTAATAGGAGCAATGGTGTTCCACTGCATAGTGTTCAAATAACAACATAAAACGGCTGTACATTCATTAATTGAAAACAGTCCCCGTTGGAAAACAAATTAAGATAAAAATAAAAAATTGCATAATTTTAGGTATAAAGAGGCAAATGGCGTTGCATTGAAGTGAAAAACTAATCAATGCAATTTGTTTTCCCACTCAAAACATCATACACATCGAAACATGGCTTTCAATAGCACAATTTGCACCCATGTTTTCGGCAATATTACATCGTTTTAATTTATGAAAAATCAGATATTACGCTCCCTTTTTGGAAGCGTTCACAATTTCAATTACAACTCGACATGAAACAGATCGACTGATTAGCTATTGATGCAGCTTAATGTAAACCGTACATTCAAAGGAAAATTTATGCATTTTCCCTAATTAAAAACGCACACACTGAGCCCAAACTGCTATTTGATTAGTTTGGTCTATAATTTGACTAATACGTAGCCCGTCTACTGTAACGCATAATTAGACCGTTCGGTGCTTTCGGCTTTAATTTGATCTGTGGAAATTTCCACAACCGGATTGCATGAAATGGGCGAACGGAAAAATAAAATAAAAAGGCCCTGGAGCGCACCGACAGATGTCCTCGCTGCGGAAGTACGTGTACCGATTGGGTCGAACGCGTCGCCATTACATATGTTTTTCTTTCATGTTGATACGTTTTGGTTTTTTTATTGGCGCTTTTCCCTTCGATTGTTCAACCGGCACAGGGAGATAAAAATGGAGTGGATGGAAAACAGATGGTCGGAGCGTTTGACCAACGGAGAGGTCATGTACGCACACAAAACGAGCGGCCGTAAATTAGTTACGCCAGCAACCAGGGAGTTTGGTTGGGTGTTGGGTGTACGCGTACACGTAGAATCTGGCCCTTACGCTATTGCCGGTATGTGTGTTTTCCTTTCCCGACCACGGGCGACGGGTTGTGGTGCGTGAAAAACCGTGACATAAAAAGCTCCCTTTCGCTCGCTGCGTGCTAATGGGAGGGAGTTGTGCGCAAGGAAACCCCCGGAAGGGTTTCACACCACCCACCTGGTAAGTGTGTGGTGAGGGGGGGGGGAGGGGTGTGAGTGGGTAAAGCCGGAGTGCGTGCAATCACTGAATAATTAATTAATTATTTATTATATTGTTATTACTCTTATTTATGGTTTGACCCCCAAACGGTAGTGCTCGCGTTGCGGATAGTCTGCCACGCACACCGGCCATTGCTGCTGCTGTGAATATCCAGGATGTGGCTCGTGTATATGAAATGTGTATTTTTCAGCTTGCTTGGTAAGCTTGCCTTTTTCTTTCCAAGCGCTTTCCACGGTATCATAGCGCGGTATGATTATACAAGCTGCCAGTACATAGGGTAGCTGCGCATTTTGAAACCCATTTGGTTTGCTGTCAGTCAGTTTTTGGACGATCGATACGGTTGTGACAGATGCAGTGTACCTATTACCTCCATTTTCCACCTCCCTTCTTCCCTTTCCTGTCTTCACCGTCATATTCTACGCAAACACTACCCAACTACCGCAGTCGATTCAAATTATTTTAATTTAATTTAAAATCAATATTTTAATAAAGCGTAATTTATTTATACGCACCTACGCGACGGCACAATTGCCACGGACTGGGCCCGGCACTTTCGCGCACAAACCATGATTGCACATCACAAAAACACATCGCCACTTTGCGCTGTGGAAAGCAGCGCAACGATAGTTCTTGTTTGCATGTCACCGCGAACGAAAGGACACTGCCGCCGGTGCTTTGCATAAACAAAAATCATCTCACTTCCTGCTGCGGCAGTTTGCGGCAGGGTTCCAGGGTGGTGGCGGAATGGATAAAACCGCTAAAATTTCCCACCACCACATCCGGCCAGACTGTACCACCCGCCCTGTAGGTCAATAATTGCGCTAAAGAGAGTGAGTGAGAGCAAGAGAACGAATTATTGAACTAGCTTTACTGATTGAAGGGTGGTTTACACGTGGCAAAAAGGTGAACACCGTCAAACACATCCGATACACACACACACTGCAAATGGAGGCAACACCGAGACGGCAGTCTGAGATTTGCATCCTGTTGTATCATCCCGGCGGCGGCCACAAACCGGAAATGTCATATGGCTTGGTTTGCGGGAATGCGTTTGCCCAATGCGTTCGTGTTTGTGTGCTGGGTGGTACAGCATTTTCCTTCCCCCGAGGTCCACTGCCAGTGGGGTGGGCGAACGCTTTCGGTAGCACCAAAAACCATCAACATGATGATTAATCAGTTTTTAATGGTGCAACGGTGTTGCGCACAGGCTGCGTTTCGGGGTGGCCACCGATGTTCGCTGGGAAAAACGGAACTGACGTGAGGTTGGTGAAATGGAATGCAGAGCAGTGGCATTGCTAATGGGAGTTTTGATTTCATTTGGCCCGGCCACGATTCGTGCGTTTTGGGATGGTTTTAGGGTGTGCCGAAAGAATTTACCGTTGCTCGCGTTGTTCGGGATGCATTGCATTGCTTCCGGTCGGGTTATGGTAACATAAACCGCGGCAAATGCTTACCGCTGATAAAGCTGTTTATCACAAGTGCATAGGTTGTCATGCAGAAGAACAATTAAAATAATCATTTCGTTGATTGTACTATTTGTCGATAAAAAATTAGAAATTCAGGATAGCGTGCTTCATGTTAGATCTGTTTAATGCTGCTGTTTATGTTGAAGCGGAGTGTGTGAATGTGAATATTAAATCTTCAAACTTTTTAAAGCAAAACTTTTTCTTCAAGCAAACCCTTAAAGAGGTGGATACATTCCAATTCAAACTTAGTTGCGAATTATTCAGACTTTTGACAAAAAAAATGGAGACGCCTGGTCATTTATGATCCTCTGTACGGAATGATACAATTGTTTGGCAACTCGCAGGCGAATTGCTGTGGCGAAGTTATTTCAAATTTAGTTTACTTTTCTTGTTTTTCTGATAAAGATTTTACCGTTTACGAAAATTCACCCATCTCAACATATCAATACCTTCTCCGTATTTTCATAATACAGAAAAATCTAGAAAAACTAAATATCTAAATTTTTCAAAATAGTCCAGGAAGACGAGGGTCTATCGGCCTTATGTATGTAATATGAAAAACTAATTAAGTAACAACTTCTTAGAACGATACAATAGAGTTAATATTGTAGGTCCTCTGGTCTGGTGTTATAAGAAAATTCTACCGAAATGACATACGTTGTGCATAGTTAAAATTAAAAGCGGTTTGTTATCATCCCATTTATTCAACTCTTTTGCGTAAATAGCGGACGAACATTCAAGAGAGCAAGATAATTGCTCGATTTTTTCGAATTATTAAAAAAATATTCACCGCTAAATTGTTAGTAAGTAAATATTTCAGGAATGTTCCACCTTACGAGAGGTGATTAGTTATATCTGTATGTTTTAGAATAGGCAAAATAATCTTTAAATTTAACATGAAACATGATTTACAAAACCATTATTAATGATTAAATCATCCAAAAATTGTCATTGTCACTCTGATAATAGCTCTACATACCTGACGGAAGAATGCATCTTCCGTAGGAGTTTTCGCTTCTATTTGTTTCAGTGCTATAACGAAATTAGTTTCTCATCACAGCATAATTTGACCTTCCCCGCTCACTATGCACGGTCGGTATGAGTTCGGGTAGCAGTAAGAATTTAATTTGCCAAAACCAGGCCACCACCATCACCATCCTCAACACCACCACCTCCACCGCCGGAGGGCTCAATACAAAGTCTTCAGGTTTTTCCGGCCGAAGCGCACTTAATTCACTGCCGCTTGGCACAAGTTTTGATGCAATTATTATTTTCATAAACTAACTGCACTCCCCAACACCGGCAACCCACCCCTTTTTCCACATCCCAGTCGTTCATGAATAATTCAAATCTGTTCGCTTGCCATTTGCTTTTTCTTAAACTTTTTACCCTGCACCGTTTTTCCACATCGATTTTCCGCCCGCTTCAAGTGGTTCCGTACCGATGTACTTTTGCCAGCAGGTTGATTGTTGTTTTTCTGTCGTTGTGATTACTTTTTAAAAATGTGTATGCATGCATGGCGAAAGTGTACGTTACCGCTGTGCATGCTGACTTGCACTATTACCTGAACCGCCGGGTTAAAGTTGAGAGATCTGCACCGCAAGTCACACACGCATACGGCAAACCGGGTTTTCCGTTGTGCGCCAGGTAAATGCACGGAAATTGTACACCATTGCAATTAAATGTATCTCGAACAAGTTGCGGCACAGTCGGACCCACCGTTTCCAATGGACAAAGCGGTGCGTTTGTGGCAAGTGGTTGGTGGGGGGGGGAACTTTTTTGCACTGTGTCTTTCACTGAAAGCATGTTAAATGCACAATTAAAAAAGCGCACTCCTTTACACGATACAAGTGTTAATATTTCAATTGAGCGCCACATCAGACTGGCTCAGAGGGCTTTGTGTGGAACCGCATGATGTTCCGTAAGCACCTGAAAGCATGGTGCTGAATGGGTCATTTGGGTGCATTAACACATACATTCACAAGCGACAACAAAAAAAAAACAACAACAACGAAACAATCAACCCGTTCGTGTACAAATTGCGACGATACAAGTATTAATACAGCATGTACTAACAACTTTCATTTGACAAAATTTCATATTCTTTACGGGTGCGTGAGTATGAGTCCAATAATTGAGGTGAAAACAGTTCGGAATTGCAACCGTTTAAATGTTTTAATGCACGATCTCTCCGAAATCGCTTTGCAAATATGTATAAACATACGTTTGATTGAGATAGTCCAATGCTAACTGTTCAACTGTTGGAAGATTTAGGAGACAGGAACTCTTTTAACGATTCTCTTACTCTAAACCTCTTACTGTCGAGGGTCGTGGAATGCCAGTTTTTATGGTCTTCATGATTGAGCCTTGACAGTTTGCTGTTGACCATCTCTAGACATATGAAGAAGAAGCAACGGAAAAGGAACGTAAAACAAAAAAAATAATAATTCTAACTGAAGTCACCGTTCCTTTCATTCATTTTTATCCTCATCCAGTAATTTTCCTTTGCTTTAAAATAATATAGTTGTCTGTTATTGTTATGTTAGACAGGGCTATGAAAAGAAATACTGAAGAATGCATTCAAAGTAAGAAAACTTTCCACAACCGATTTGCCAGCTGTGTTCGTGGGAAGCGCAAGCTAGTTGAAACGAGAACTACAACCAAAAAACTAAGTCACCGAACTGATGGTGAAGCATGCTCGAACTTGAGCAGGACAATAGTTTTCGAGTGATTAAATCACACTACGGAGAAAATTAATTATTTGCCTGCCATTGCTTGCTTTTGATTGAAAAGCTGTCCAACGCACTAGAAATGATGAGGTTGTATATATTTTGCTTTCCTTCGTCGAGCGCGAACCCCAAACTGTCCACTCCAACTCCAAGTCCACCCAGAACGCTCGGTAAACTTTGACTAATTCATGAGTATGATGTAGTGCTGCGACCAACTGCTGTGTATTGCTGCTTCTGCTCCTTCTGTTCGTGCCAATGTTAAATAAACAAAAAAGATTGATTCAAATTGTGCGTGGAATCGTGGCCGGACTCTCCACTCGAAACGTTGCATGGGTTTTGTTTGTCGAATTGTTCGAGTGAGTGTGTGTGTGTGTGTGTGTGTGTGTGTGTGTGTGTGTGTGTGTGTGTGTGTGTGTGTGTGTGTGTG